>SCLH01000324.1:221756-258053 GCA_004367855.1 Oikopleura vanhoeffeni | reverse complement strand
ATTTTTTTTCGAATGTTTGGTTCCAGTATAACAGAGAGTTGATTTATCAGGATTTTTTGCTTATGTTTCACTTCCGGAAAAATTATTTCGAACTAGACATAAAATACAAATTTGAGATTAGCCAGTTTTTAGGAGAGTGTTTTGTGCATGCATAACAGTTAAAATAAAAATTTAAGGGGATTTAATGTTTTTTCATTAAATTTAGTTGAAAAATGAGTCCCAAATCGGCCGATGGCCGATAAAAAAGAATTTTGTGTTTTAGTTTAATTAAGTTGAAAAATGAGCCCCAAATCGGGCGAAGGCCGATAAAGGAGATTTCATATTTTGTATTTAATTTAGTTGAAAAATGAGTCCCAAATCGGCCGATGGCCGATAAAAAGGGATTTTGTGTTTTATTAAATTTAGTTGAAAAATGAGCCCCTAATCGGCCGTAGGCTGATAAAAGGGGGTTTTGAGTTTTTATTAAATTAAGTTGAAAATAAGCCCCAAATCGGCCGAAGACCGATAAAAAGCGATTTTGTGTTTTTATTTAATTTAGTTGAAAAATGAGCCCCAGTTTTCAACTTAATTAAATCAAAAACATAAAAACTTTTTTTATCGGCTTTCGGCCGATTTGGGACTCATTTTTTAACAAAATTAAATAAAAAGCATGAAATATCCTTTTATCGGCCTTCGGCCGATTTGGGGCTCATTTTTCAACTAAATTTAATAAAAACTCAAAACCCCCTTCTATCGGACTTCGGCCGATTTGCGGCTCATTTTTCAACTAAAGTAAATAACAAACATGAAATCCCTTTTTATCGGCCTTCGGTCGATTTAGGCTGATTTCAACTTAATTAAATAAAAACATAAAATCTCTTTTTATCGGCATTCGCCTGATTTGAGACTCATTTTTCAAGTTAATTTAATAAAAAACATAAAATCCCTTTTTATCGGCTTTCGGCCGATATGGGACTCATTTTTCAACAAAATTAAATAGAAAACATGAAACTGCCCTTCTGAATTTGAAAAATTAAAAAAAAGGGTTTCCGGCCTAATGTTCTCCTGTCGTATCATTTCCGAGGTCAAAAATAATTTTTGAGCAATGTTGTATTTTGGCCAATCAGCAATCGGCACAAATGTTGAATTTTTGAAAAATTAAAAATTTGAATCTGCCGAAAATTTTTGTCAATATGGCTGTCGTGATCCTTTTTGAATGTTTGCCTTTCACAGAACTGCTAAATAACTATATTTGGTTGAAAATTGACAATTTTCTTCATTCTGAGTGCCCTAAATAACTGTTTCTGGTATTTGAAATTATTTTAAATATGTTTTCAGGTCTAATTAAGCCGTGTGGTTTCGTTTCCGGAGTAAAAAGTGACTTTTGAGCAACTTTATTTTTCGACCAATCAGCAATAAGCAAAATTTTTTTTTGGGAAAATAGGTTTAAATTAATCTCCTTAAAATTTGTTTTTAGATGACCGTCTTGATTTATTTTGAATGTTAGCCTTTTACATAAATGCTGAATGACTGAATTTTGTAAAAAGAAAATGGATAATTTTCGTCATCCTAAGTACCCTAAATACCCATTTTCTGATTCTTGAAAAATTTTAAAAGTATGTTTTTCAGTCTGATTTAACCTTACGGTTCATTTCCAGGGTCAAAACTGACTTTTAAGCAACTTTATCTTTTAACCAATCAGAAATCAGCAAAAATTTCGAAAAATTATTTGAAAAATATTTATAAATGAATTTCCGGTAAATTTCCTTTTTAATGGCTATCTTTATTTATTTCAAATGTTGACATTTTCTATAATTGTTTAATACCGGTGTGTTGTTTACACCACCAAATCATATAATCGCCTCTAGCACCCCCTGTGGTCATCTGAGACCTATAGTTGCTAATACCATTTACACAAAATCGATGCTTGCGCATCTTTTGAGCACCCTAAACCATTGATTTGAAATAATTCGAGTTTTCGGGCACCTCCATGTCCGTTGCTACATCACGTGATCGTGGGTGTTCATAAAATTTGAGATGTCAATCTAGAGCAAAATTTTACTTTCTACCCAAAAAAGTGAGTAAGCATTGCGAAATAAGATGCACATTTTGCTTTTTGTTGAAAATAATACTTTGACCACTCAAAACAGCGCCACAAGTGATCGCTCAAAAATATTATAGGCGAAAAATTTTTACGTGCAAAAGTTTGCTAGGTCCTAAAGTTTCAGGTTCATAGGACCTTTTTATCAGGTAGCATTTCAGGCTTAATACCTCATATGGATTCATCGTTCAAATAAAATTGTTTATTTTGAACAATTTTTTTTAATCATTAGCGAGATAATTTTCTGAATATTCACACCAAAGACTTAATTGGGTAGGTCGCTTAATAAAAAACTATAGATAATTGGCATTTACTCGAGTTTAAAAGTTTTCGGAATCACCACAAAAAACCTTAAGGATGTGGGCGACGATAATTGGGCTCTTTTTACACATTTTCAAGTGAAGTTTTGAGAAACCTGGCTTCAGAAATAAGTTATTTTTTTCTCAAATACTAGTACAATCTTACAGAGTTGCCAGTATATTCAGAGCATCTGATAGTTCAACCTAACGCTCAAAATGTATTTGCAGTAGGGTCTCCTACAAAGCATCTAAAAAGCCTACTCCTCATTACTCTCATCGAAATTTTTTTAATATTTGCATTTAAATAATATATAAATGCATACACAAAATTTAGCCCTTTTTTGAAAGAATTTTGCCTCAGTGGTCATAAACTTATTTGGGAGGCCTCGCGCAAACGCATACTCCTCCATTAAATATATATGTGAAAATTTGGTGAATTCTAGTTTTGTCGAAATTCTGAAGTTTATATTTTTCTAAAACTTATTAATATTGAAAAAAAATCAAAATTCATTAAAAAAATCTCTGGTATTAAAAAACTCAGTGACAAACTTCTCTACAAAATAGGGCAATCAAAAAAGTTATAATGAGAAATCTCATTTATCGTCAACCTTTAATTTCAACCCCGAAAACGCGACCTTATTCTTCGAAAAATCAAAACACAAAAAAAATGTCTTAACAAGTTTAAAAAACTTGGCAGAAAATTTCTAACAACATAGTGTATCAAAATTTATTATAACTGAAGCTGACGATATCGTCGCCACTCCTTAAGGAATTGTGGGTGGCAGTAGTTATTTTCGCCCAGTCGCAAATTCGGTATTCTTTCATTGCATCGCATCATCCAGCACCTCGGAAAATCGTTTGAATTAAAAAAACACACAAATATATTTCTGGATATTTTTTTCTAGAACATTGAAATCGGCTTGCTAACTTGGAAAATGCCCGAATAATGCCGAGATGACGAAAACAAAAAAGGCGCCATTATGATCATTTCTACGAGATTCATCAGACAAAATAAAATGAAACTTTTGACACAATATTCTAGAAAATTTCCAAAAAATATTCGTTCGGACTGCTAAAGACGGAAAAGTAATTCTAGATATGTATCATTTCAGAATAAAAAAAAAACTCGCAGAACAAGTAATTCTAAATGAAAGTATTTCAATATGAAGTTGTTCAGTTTTGCGCTTTTTCAATATTTTATTGTTAGCCTAATCAATATAATAATGGCGCGCATTAAATCAGCAGTGAAATAGTGATTAGCGAAAATATAGAAAAATAATTATTAAATTTGCTTGGTTTAAAAAGTTAATAAATAATAGAGAAGAATTTATGAAAGAAGAGAAAGAAATCGCATGTGCCGTTCTGTGAGGTATACTTTTTTTTGTAAATAATCTTCTATTTCCATATATCTTTATCCCTTTTGGTTAGAAAGCGTAGCCACAGACGGTTTTAACAATTACACGTTAAAGGAGTAGTGTGTACGCATTCCTAAGCCAAAAGTGATAGGGTATAACTAATAGCAAGGAATTTCAAATAATTTTCGGCGAATTAAGATGAATTTTATAAAATATGCTTGTTTAAAAATGTAAGAGAATTTTTTTCTGATCAATAATATCGCATCTGTGATTTGGATACGTGGATATGACGCATATTAATGAAAGAATACACAATTAGGTTTTATGCATTTAAAGGTGATATGTGATAAATATTTTCTAGAATGAATCAATGTTTCTGACTTCTCAAGTTTACGGACTAAATCATCAATTGGAAAAAGAAACTGCATCAATTCTCACAAAAATAATTGAGTTTAAAAACGCCTATCTTTTCTCCCAGCACATTACTTGATAGAACACTCACACAAGTCTCCTTTAAAGCGTGATTAAAAACTCTAGACTTTTTTCCATAAGCATGCCAAAGTAACCACGTGACCGTATATTCAAGAAATAAGGTTAGCCAAAAGAGTCCTGTTTTTTTTTAAAAAAGTACGGAAAAAAAAGAAGGAACTCTATAAGTTTTTAAGACTTTTCTTCCATTACAACAAACTCCAAAACAATCACGTGACCTTCAAATCAAGAAATGTAAACGGTTCGGGAAGGATTGAAATTCGAGAAAAAAATGTGTTCATGATCGGTTCGGAGAAAAATTTGGAAAGAATGTGATCGGACCGATTCCGATTTTCCGATCTGCTTGGGTGCCGACCCCTCCTCTGAAATAGCCCTCTGAAACAATGTTGTAATCTCCTGGACTTATAGCACCCCGATAAATTAAGATCAAATTTTTTAAGCTGAATAAATAGTAATTATAAATTCCGAATTATTAGTTTTTGGTTCAACGCTACAGTAACACGAACACAAATTTTTATAAAAAAAAAATTCACCATTTAAATGTATTAATATTTTTTTAAATTAATGAAAAATTTAACATGCCTTTTTTCTTCTATCGTTGGTTTTTCATGCACTCCAAATTTCAAGACATTTTTCTTTCTAATTTTTTAAAGCAAAAAAATAATATTTTAGGTTTTCTTTCAAATCAGGACTTGTCAAAAAATACGTTCACCTCTCCCAAATATTCCCGGGAAAGACGAATCGAATTGAAAACATCATCGAAACATTTTGTTCTTGAGATTAATGTGAAGATCTATATGAATTTTGTCAAAAGTCTTTCAATAACGATAAGCTTATCGGAAATTTTACTACAAAACGATTTAATTGAAACGAAGACCCAGAGCTGATGAATCGAGTGTAGTGATTTTGTCTACCGCGAAACTCATATATATACGAGATGTATACAATGAACCTTCTGGTTCAAGGGCTAAACCGTTGTCGTGGATGATAACAGCGGTCACGGTCGATAATAATATGTTCAAACGCATTTTGAAAAGAACACATTTTAGAATAATTGTGAGAAAAACATACTTTTATAAGCCATCAGAAATATTTGGAAGTTTACGAAGATATTTTGTATTTCTTGTATATTTCCTTTTTTGTTCATCTTCGACTTGGTAGCATCCATTCCCAATAACTTTCATAATTATGCCGCCTGCTGAAAATTGTCGATATAATTTCTTCGAATGGATTGTGGGTGCCAAATGGCGACTTTATCTCCGACTTTGTACACAACGTTCCGTGCATTTGGAACACGGGGACTTTCAGGATTTTCGAGTTCTTCATGGGTCAAGTTGATTCCTATTTGATATAACCACTCTGATAGGTGTCCAACCCAAGTATACTCGTCATGTCTTTCTTTTGAGTTTGGTTGTGGGAAACAAGGAAGCATGAGTGGTCTGCCAGTCATCATTTCACTTGGAGTGAGGTAACGCTTGGTGCTACATGGAAATTGTTGACGTGGTAGATCGTTAGCATGATATATTTGGACCACGTTTCTTTATTCAGTTTCTGGAGTTTTGCTTGAATACCTATTTCTCGCCATTTTCGCTCTATGTTGTTCCCACATGGATAATGAGGAGAACCATGAGAGACTGATATATTATTATTGCAAAAATCATAAGCTAAGGAGCAGGAGTTTGTTATCCCATGTTTTTTTTTAAATTCAACGTTTAAAGGCACATGATTATTGCAATCTAATGTCTCGGTAGTGGTCATGGGAGGGTTTTTTTTATTTTATTATTCACATTTGATGCAATTATATTCATTTTTTCAAAACATTTTTTGATAGGTTGGTAGCAAATCAGTTGAATTATATTATAAAATGAAAAATATGTGTTGATAATGAATCTTCGGTTACTCGCTTGATTCAAAACGTTGGTCACGCGTGACCAGGAAGTCACTAAGGGCCAGAAATAGTCGGCCATGCCAAGAGTTAAAAACTAAGGTCAAAATCGAAAAATTAGCTCTCTATCACTTCAAGATCACCAGATATCCTTTTCCCAACGGAACTCCACCTCAAAAACGTTTACTATCTCTATAGCGCGTGTTCGAATCCCACTTATGTTGTCTAAGTGATTTTCTCAGTGATTGCTTGAGTGATTACACACCGGTCAAGTTTAGCGATCCCGATATCAAGCACCCTTGCCTATAATCATACTCAAGACAATCACTAAGACAACATTAGTGGGATTCGAACACGCGCTATAGAGATAGTAAACGTTTTTGAGATTGAGTTCCGTTGGGAAAAGGATATAGCCAGCCAATACAACCCCATTAAGAAAATCTAAGGACCGATGTTTTTACTTAAATATTTTTAGTAATTAACGTGATCTCTGAGATTTTGAATTTACAAAATGATTAATAATAAGTTATTCCTCGACTCATTCAGCGACGAATAAATTTGGCAGGTATCTGACAACAGTGACGAAGTCAGAAGGTTTATTTTGGCAAAACAAATAATAAATCTAAATTATTCGTAATCTGCATGCAGGTTTTCCCTTGAACAGATTTGAAAAAAACGCTCAAGAAACATCTATTTACGAAATAAATAACGTTGTACAACTTGTATCTTGGAGACTTTTCTTTGCGCACAAGACGCGTAAGCGAATCAGCCAATCAGCGGCAGGTTCAAGTAAAATGAATAGTCATGTGCAATCGAAACTTCCGAAAAACGGTCCCCAAGATTATTATTGTTGCATTCTAGCATGCTTGAAACTGGACAAGGAAATGAAATTGAAAACCAGATTCTGGTTACCAGAAGTACAAATTTTTATTTTTTTTTTAAATTAGTACGCTGTCTAAGCAGGCTTGTGTTAGGTCCGTAATGACTGAAAAGGGGGAATAGACAAGTCGGGGCTTGAACCCGCGGCTCTCTTGATTTGAGTGTGTTTACCAAAACTAACCAATTTGCTGATATGTCTGTCGGACTTTCTCGCTTATGGCGCGAATAGTCGCTCGAACTAATGACACTTGTAGTAAAGGGATGCATTCCTAGCCTATTTTCCATCCCTATCCCACATCCCCATTTTATCCCCAATTTGGGGATAAAATGCATCTTATCCTTTTTTATCCCCATCTATCCCCAAAAAGGGATGGATCCCCATTTATACCCAAATTATCCCCATTTATACCCAAATTATCCCCATTTTTTCCAGATAATAAATTTTATGACAATTATTTTAAAAATAAGGGAAATGCGTAAACTAATAGAGAACTGTAAGAAAAACTAAATAAGGAAGATGAAGTGGAACCAAAGTATTTTGTTGTGGGGCCAGACCAAACTTTGGCAAGCCAGAGGTATTTGTTTGGCTATGCTTGACCAGGCAAAAAAATTCGTTGGCTTAGCTTGACCAGACAAAAATATTTGTTCGCTTCGCTTGACAAGGCAAGAAATTTCGTTGGCTTGGCTTGACCAGGCAAAAAATTGACAAGGCGAAATAAAAGGGATAGCTTTAAGGATAAGCAGGGATAAATGGGGATGGCCATCCCTGGAGAATCCATCCTCATCTATCCCCAAGGGATGCATCCCTATCTATCCCATCCTTTTAACAAGCCGGGGTTAAGGGGGTCGGTGCATTTTGACAGATTTGCACTTTTTCAATTTTTTTTGTCTTGATGGGAAACCTTTTGCCACTTTAAAATTTTCGAATAAAACTTTTTCGAACACAGTGCCACTTTTCAGCTTAACTTTGCATAATCTGAATTTTTCACATTGATAACTTTACTTTAATACAATCGTCTTTTGAAAACACTCAAAACGCGCGTTTTGCTCCATGGACCATGGTGTCTAAATAACACTAAATTTATTATTTTTTATCTGTTACTTAGAAGCTCTAAAATGCGCTTTCGACCACCGACTCGGATTTATTAAATTTATTTTATACGAATTTCTACTCAAAATCGAAAATTTAAATTTGTGAAAAATACGGAAAAAACGAAATTTACCACATCGAAGAAATATTTTTCTGCATGAGTTAAATAAAATAATTGAAAGGTGGATGGTCGCTTATCAATTCAGCAAGTTTGGGTGTGATAAAATTCTTTTAATTCCGGATAAGAGGGCCTTGGAGTATTTCTGCCGATCCCGTAGTTTCGTTTAGAACTATGATTCAGAGTATTAACAGAGCGAAAAAATTAAAAAAAAGACATATTTTAAATAGTGAAAGTAGCCATTCCAAATATTTTCAGCTAAAGATTTCAAAAAATAAGTTTGAAAATTTTGAACAGAAATGAGGAAAATGTTCGAATATTCCAATAGTTTCGACCGAAAATCCCCAAAGATCAGAAATGACTTTTTCAAATAGCAACAGTGTACATGTATAGAAAATGTGGTCACCTAAGTCAAAAGTTAAAGTGGCCATTTGAAGAGTTTTTCGTGATTTGAAAAATAATGAAAATAGAAATTGAACTAAAATAAGGCATTTTTTTGTAATGTTCGGAACTTTTTCAAAATTGTCGAATTCGGAAAGTTTAAATCGAACTCAAAATTTTCTAAAAAAAACAATAATTCAAAATCCTGTAGTTACAAAAGTTACCTGGATTATCAAACATTACTTTGATGGTATGTTGAGATAAATATATAAACCAAGTGAAAAGTTTTCATCAAAAGCCCATATCCGTATCTGTCAAAATGCACCGACCCCCTTAAGATTCATGCGGTTATACTGTAAACCAGTATGTGTCATGCTTTATGTTTTTTCACACACTTCTCACTGCGCTGGCTTTTATTTATATTGGCTTGTCGCAGTAATGGCGCCTGAACTACTTTTAACGCATGATTGGCTCGCGTTCAATAATTTGTTATGATTTTGTTCTATCTCACGTCTAATTGGTCGGTCTCGGCAAAATTCTGGAGCTTCACTCGCTAGGTCAAATCTTACATACAGGTACTGTAGAAAACCTGAATATTGAAAACTAAACAATTAATAACAATTTTCTTCTCTGATAAACAAAAGCCATGGATATATTCTTTCAAAATACTTTCGGTATCATGGACCAGGCCTCGGCAAGCCAGTGACATGTGACTATGAACAAAATATTGTGAAAATTGAGAAACTCTTAAAGAATCCTCAAATTTTGCTCCCTAGCGGCACCTGTGATTATTTTTTGGGGCATTTTTGATTCAAAGTTCTACTATTAATTGGTTCACCAACTATAAATAGTCTTAAACTCATTAACTCCCACAGTATTTTTATGGTCACGCGTGACCATGACCTCTTTAATCGCCATTTAAGATCCTTATTCATTGATGAATGTAGCATTTACAAAGTGATCGATCAATTTTTTAAAATATATTATATCAGCGTTTTTTTTGTGGAAATTTTTATTGTATACAGTACATATTTTTTGCAAAAAAAATTTAAATCAATCAAAAAAAGACTTGAGAGCAGAAAAAAATTTAAGACTTTTTTCCATTACAACCTAGCGAAAATGATCACGTGACCGTATATTCAAGGAATAAGGTTGGCAAAAATAGTAGTTTTTTGTTCAAAAATTACTTAAATCATATATAAAGTGAATGGTTCTCAAGAAGTTTTAAAACTTTTACACCATTACACTAAAAGTCCAAAACAGATCACGTGACCGTTTAAACAAGAAATAACGGTTTTGGGTCAAGTACATAAATAGTAGTCAATTAAGTCGAAAAATTTTGTGGGCTAATAAACCTAATTACTAAGAGTTTTGAAATGTTAATCTTCCAAAGAAGTCACGTGATCTTATTTTCAAGAAAGAAGATAAATATATGATCATATTCAGACTTATTTTTAAATTTATTTTGTCACGGCTGATTTTATTTGGACTGTGCCGTAATAAGAAAAAAGTCTTAAAACGTTTGAAGTTGAACCTGGAATTTTTTTGGCGTAATTTGAGTAGTTTTTTAAAATACCGTATAATTGTTTACCATAATTCAAAGTTCATCGTAGAGACTCGTAAGTACCCTCAAAAGCAGGCAGAGTCCGACCTTCTGATGAAAATATTAGCAAACTATGGTCAATGTATGTACTGAAAGGTGCCAGAGAGAACAATCTCCTTGGAATAAATCTATTTTTTTTGCTCTCTAGTAACCGTTAGTTAATAATTCACCCATGTTGCTAATATTTCATTAGAAAAATCGACCTTTCCGATTCTTTTGAGGGTACTTACAAGCTTTACGATGACTTGAAATTGGCCTTTGAACTTTGTCATTAAAAAATACTCTTTTTATTTTTAAGAGCTGATTTTGTAAAAATTTTAATAAAACATGCATTTTTTTTTGCAGTTTCAGCACCCAAATGGGTACGGTTTCAATACTGCAAATTTGAAAATGTCAAATTCAGCCTTAATCGTATCATTATGATCTTAATGTGTGAATCGTGCTAAAAAGAGAGATTTTTATATTTTCCTATCGCCATTTGATGCCTTTAAATTATTTTTTTCACATTTTGTTTACATACGATTGTAGAAAATTATCAGAATTACCATATTATCAAGTGAAAAATATATGTTGATAATGAAACGAAAATTATACGCTTGATTTAAACACCATGGTCACGCGTGACCATGAAAAGATTGTGAGTCCAGAAGTTGTTTCGGATTGTAGGACTTAAAATTATTTCTGATTCGAAATTTTTGATTTTTTTGAAGTGTTTTCGAAAGGATAAAAATCATTCAGCATTTTCCACTGAAAACTTAGGAGTCGTAAAGCATTTTTAATATGTTTTACGGTACAGAAAATATTGGTTAAGTCGACTTAAAACTCTATGACTTCCGCTCTCGTGCATTGAAGTGCATTCGAATGCAAAGTCGCGTTTCCAAAGTGAGCGCACTTACAAAGCGCGTAGGCTGATTCAGAGGGGTTGAAACAACAATATGCGCCAATGTACATAAAACAGGAAGTAGGTAGAACCTCTTATCAAACATGAGACGGATTAAAGTGCTTTTTTTGGAGCTGATTAAGAATAATCGTGTATTGTCAAAGCAGAAAAGTCTCAATAACTGACAGAGAGCATGTTAAGAGTATTTTTTTAACAGAAATTTTTTGCCCGATCCTCTGTACTTTTTGTACTTCTTAGTACATTTTTTGTATCAGGGGGGACTGGTGACCAGTCACTGATTTTCAAAATTGCAGAAATTTTGAAAATGATTGCCCAAAATTAGCAAAAACTTTGCAGTAGCGTTGTTCGAAAAAGGTCACTTGAAAATTTTTTTAATAAAATTTGCTTCAATTTTTTTCGCAATAAGGTTCAGGTGAAAGCACAAAAAAAAGATAAGCTGCCGGAATATATAGGCAAATTCTTCTTAATATTGTAAGAAAGAAAACGCGGTTTTCCGCAAAGTTTGCCCAAAGTGACTGTACGAGTTGAATGGGTTTTTTACGAATCGTGATTCACGATTCGTGAAACATTTATTTAACCTGTTATCCCCAAGAATATCAAAAAAACGGCATTTGCATTATTGAAATACTGCTGATAAAAAATATGACAATCGACAAAAATTCTTCTGCCAGGGCCGTAACCGTATTTTACTTGGTTATTCTTATAGTCCATAAGTTATGGAAGTCGATGAAAGATATTTTTAAAATTTTCTAAAAATCAAGATTATTTCAACCAAGAAGTATGAATCTTTTCGAAAACCTTTGAGTCTACTTGGTCTCAACTTATGCATACAAATTTTCTAGTTCGATCTACATCCGCTCAAGCCCTAAAGCAAGGAGTTCATTCAAATCTATCATAATCGTTCGTTGCATATCCCTTTTAGAACCAAAGTGGCCAAACCGATAGTGTTTCGAGATGAATTAAGTTTTGCTTGAATTAATTTTGAACTTTTAAAAATCGATAGAAACTAAGATTTAAGAATTTTTATTTTTCAGCCATTTCTCTTAGAAATTTCTAAAGTTTCGTTTAATACCAATATCAGGTCACTTCCGGTAATTTTACAATCTCGCATTTTTAAAAATGATTAAAAAAAATTCTAAAATTTTTTAAAAAAATAAACTTTGTTTTTTTTGCACAAAATTATAATAATTATTTAATTAATTAATAATTAATGATGTAATCATTAAGATTCGCATCCTCGATTGTTTCACCTCTCAGCGTGACATGTAATGACATCCTAGTAATCAGTGAAAATTTCCCGAATTATGTGTTGAAAATTTTTTCTTATGCCGTTATTATGATCGTCATTCTTCGATTTCTCTGAATGAGACGAGTAGCTCACGTAATTATTGCCTGAACATGAAAGAATATTCTCAGAGAAAAAAGAGTCGTTTTGTGCACCCGGGGATTGTTATCGATATAATAAATTTGACTTGATTACCGATTCAATTTTTGTCAAATTTATCTTTGTGAACTTAAGGGGGTGGTCATGTCTGATTTTTATGAAGACTTAGAGGCAATCAGAATGCACCAAATTGCTTCGAGATGCCAACAAAATCTATTTCCGATCAAATCCACAAAAAATTTTCGCGTTTTTTTTGATTTGATTTTTTTCAAAGATTTTTTTTCAGAATTACGTCAAAATATTGTTTGTTAAGATTTGACCACTAAAACTTCAAATATCGGCTGAACATAAGCCAACTTTATGTTCAATGTTCCACTGGCCTTCTTTTGAGCTACTTTCAAAAAAATCAGAGCCCATTTTTTTTCGAAATATTTGATTTTTTTTCGAAAATTATATTTTCAAGTCTGCATCGAAATTTGGAAAACATGCACTAAGATTCTTAGAAATGCAACAAGGTGTACTTTGAAAAATTTGGGCTCATTTTGAAAAACCTGCGAGAAGATAGTTTTTAAGCCAAAAATCGTGAAAAAAGGGCAAAAATCGTCAGTTTATTAGACCGCTAAGAAAATCAACATCGATGAAAAACCGTACACTAACGATCTTAGTTTAATAATTCTCACGTATTATATCACTTTTGACAAATTTCGATATATGGTCTCGAGGAGATAGATTTTGAAATTTCGCGAAGTGACGTCCTGTTACGACTATGTGACGATTGGTGTAGTCATCAAATTTTCGCGCTCTTTTTGTTGATTTATAGCCAATCAGGCCGAAATTCGAAAAACTACAACCAAGGTGATATGTAAGACACATTGAGCTTCTTTATTCAAAAATGACGTTTCTGGCATTTCCACAGAAAAGCTTATACCAAAACGTCGAAAAAACACCATTTTTCTGCACATTTGACCCGATTGCAGGCCCGTGAGACATAAATCGAAAAATAGAACCAAGGCACTAAAATCAGACACTTTCCGGATTTTCACAAATCTTAATTCTTCCGATGAAAACCCTAGGATACTTGTTTCATCGAAAAAAGCTGAGGACTCGGTGTTTAACCGCGGTTAACCAAGTGGTTAGTATGAGTGGTACTGAAGTGTCAAATGGAATCGCGAGATCAAGAATAGATCTTTCATTTGCATTGATGAGAAATGTTATACCGTCATCAGTTTAGCCGTACCAAGCGTCCAAAATGTCGAAAATCACTCAACCACCCTCTTAAGGGGTGGTCGTCGAATTTTAAGGTTCTTCAATAGCCAATTGTCGCAAAAGTACAAATCGTTGGACCAACGTTTACCTCTCTTTGATATATTTAAACACAAATCTTGCATCCTAAAAAAAATCGAAAGTGACGGATGGCTCGTCAACTCAGAAACATGCTTACAAAAGTGACGGAATTATTTTTTCAAAATGTATCTCGTCCCTGAGTTTTCAAGGTTCAACAATGATACATGATTTAAATTAACCCGACAGAACGTGAGAAGACCGATGCGCAGAGTTTTTGGAAAAATTCTTGAATTTGGCTTCAGAATCACCAAAAACAGGGTCAAAAATAATGTTTTGGAATTCTGAAGCCAAATCAAAGATTTTTCCAAAAACTCTGCGCAGCGGTCTGCTCGCGTTCTGTCGCTTAATTCGAATTATGAATAATTGTTGTACTTGAAAACTCAGGGAGGAGATACATTTTAAAACAAACTAATTTTCAAATGTATCTCCTTCCTGAATTTACAAGTAAAACAATTATTGATGATTTATATTAACTGGACAGAATGCGAGCAGAGTTTTTGGAAATTTTTTTTGCAACGATTTGTACTTTTGCGACAATTCGCTATTGAAAACCCCTTAAAATGCGATGACACCCCCTTAAGTGATTTTTCTCGATAAAATATTAGCCAACCAGGCGTTGTGATATTATTGAGATCAGCCAGTTTGTAGAACTAGCCTTTAGCTTGCGTGCAAGATAAGCCAAAACTTTTTGTATGCATACACTCCCCACACATAAGCGACACAAGAGGACTCAAGCCAAAATGATAAAACTATCTCCTCCTAGGTTTTATGTTGCAATTGGCTAAAATTTGACATAACTTGTAAAAGTGGTAGACCAAAATAAACTCGACCGGTTTTTCTAATTTCGCTCTAGTTTTTCTAGAATTTTAGAAAACCACCGTTTTGGCAATTATTTGTCGGAAAACTATCTCTTCCTAGGAAAATTATAAAATTCATTCATTTTTTTAAAAGCTAGCTTATACAAATACAACAATAAAACTCGAGCACATCTTTGCGTTTCGTCCCTTAATTCTAAATATGATTTTTTTAAAGGACCCACGACAAAATTTTCGAAAAAAAAAGTGCTTCGATTTTTTTGTAAGTAGGCTCAAAGAAAGCTACTGAAACACTGATCAGAAAGTTGGCTTCCGTCAAGGTGATATTTTGAAGTTTTGTGGTTAAATTGAAGCAAACGTTATTTTTGAACTTAATTTTGAAGAAAAATACTTCGAAAAAAAATCGAAAAAAAGAGAAATTTCAAATTTTTTTTGATGATTTGTCGGTTGTTCACTTGGTTATCACCCCGGGTCATTTTGGAGCATTATATTGCCCCTAAGGCCTCATAAACCAGCGACCAGTACCCTTAAGGGGTTGGGGTGTAGAATGTCGAATTGCTGGGAAAATAGCCCTCTCCTCCAGCTGGACTGGAAGGGTCGATAACAAGCAGATAAGAATAAATGAGAAATAAAATACGGGAGACTAAAACCTTCTCTGTCAACTGCAACTAAAATTTTTTGATTCTGTGAAGGATGACTCACTGGTGCGGCATCGAAAACTGGTAAAAATATGTTCTCAATTCACACAAAATTTGTTAATTCTTGGTCAATTTTGCTTTAAATTGAATAAAACAAAGATGTTTCGGAAAAGTACAACGTGTTCAAATAATTACCGAGGCCCGGTTTAAAAAAATCTTATCCGGTTTTTAGCGGTAAAATGAATTCAGAAATTTTTTTTAAATCTGATTATGCTCGGTCAATTTTGTTTCAAATTAAATAAACAGAACATTTATGAAACGTATGAAATGTGACTTATTTTACCAGAAGCGCGTTGAAAAAGTTTTTCTCTGTTGTTTTTATAAGTAAAATAGTTCATTTGATATAATTTCCCAGCTGAAGGTAAAATTTCTAGTTGTTTGTTTTGTCATCAAACGTCCACGCCTACGCGGAAAAAATCAAAATAAACCAATCTGATTGGTTCAAATATAGTATTTTCTAATTGTTTTCTTTCAGCTGAATTCAAGAATAAACAACAATTTTGTTCAACGCTTGTTTCATTTACACCACAACACACCAGACATGTTACCTTCTGCTGGGAATTATACAAATGAACCTATTTTACTTATAAAAACACACAGAGAAAAACTTTTTCAACGAGCTTCTGGTAAAATAGAGTCACATTTCATCGTTTCATAAATGTTCTGTTTTATTCAATTGAAACAAATTGACCGAGCATAATCAGATTTAAAAGAAAATTTCTGAATTTTCATTTTTACGCGCTAAAATCGAAGGAGATTTTTTTAAACCGGACGTCGCGGTAATTATTTGAACACGTCGTACTTTTCCGAAACATTTTGTTTTATTCAATTTAAAGCAAAATGATCGAGAATTAACAAATTTCTGGTGAATTGAGAACATATTTTCACCAGTTTTTCGATGCCGCACCGGTGAGCCATCTTTCACCAGAATCAAAAATTTTACTTGCAGTTGACAGAGAAGTTTTAGTCTCCCGTATTTATTTTCATTTAATCTTATCTGCCCGTTATCGATCCTCCAGTCCAGCTGGAGGAGAGGGCTATTCTCCAGCAATTCCAACATTATACACCCACAACCCCTTAAGGGGGAAGCGGTCGCACTCTTTTAGGGTACTTTGGGTTTAAAATAGCACGACATTGCTAGGGAACACTCAGAAAGCATAAACTTATTGGAAAACATAAACAAAATTCCAAAAAAAGTTCGAATTTCATTCTTTGAGAATTTCTGAGCATTTTTTGAAAAACATTGAAACCAATTTTCGACCAGAAAAACTCAAATTCAAAAAGCTATAAGCAGATCTAAATCCGACGACGTTTATTTTCGAGTTAACACTTCCGGTTTACTAAATGCGATTCTCTAGAATTCAACAAAACATTTAAAAATTCTGCTCCATCATGATAACAAAAACATATTTCTCCATCTTTTCGCAAATTTATACTGCATTCTGAAATGTAACCTAGGAGGAGATAAGAGAATAGAGTTTTAATAGCGAAAATCTTGAAATTAGGCGGTTTTTGCAATTCCAGAAATGACTAGTTGACATTCAAAAAACCCGTCGATCACATTACAACCATAAGTGTTTCCGTGGTTCATGTCGAGTTTGAGTGAAATCGTATGCGAGCTCTAAGAGGAGATAGATTTTGAAATTTTGATTAGGTGTTCTAGAATTCACTGCATGGTGGTCACCAGGGTCGGCCAAAAATTATTCAGATTAATTTGTTTTGTAGATTAAGGATAGATCTACCAAATGGCTATTCTCGAAAAATTCAAAGNTCTTCAAATTTATTTATATTTTCATTACGAATAAACATAAGACTACTGTTATATATCGTAAAATATACCTGTCTTGGAAAAAGTAAATTTATTGACTTTTGACTAAACAATGAGAACATGCATATCAATTATAGAGACAAAAAATTCCTTGTTAATTTTTACGATGATTTGCGACGTCTTGAAAAAAATAGGCTCATTTAGCAGAAAATAATCCAAACTTTTTTTACGGTTAATTTTTGGAAAAGGAGGTTCATTTTTACAAGGACGTCGAAAATCATCGTTAAAAATTAAAGGAAGGATAATTTTTTTGTTGTCTATTGGGTTGGACACTGTTGTCATGTTTTAGCAAAAAAAAATCTTTGTCAGACAAATATTAATCTTCGAATTTTCTGACATTATTTTAAACAAAAACAATTACTTCTGACATAATTTTTTTACGCAAGCTCATTAGAACCGCGATTTTCGATATTTGTTGGACGCGCTGATGGAACTGGAATTAGCTCCGCTTTCTGCTGAATCATTCTATAATCACTTTGGAGAGATCAAAAATTGTGTTAGCTCTTTCAATCAAGCCAAATTCTGGCTCAGTTCGATGGCTTAGCCCCATCCTCCAAATCGTTAATGGTAAAAACTTGAAATATTCAGGAACATTTTGGTTAATAATTATGAACACTTGTGGGATTCGTTTTAACATGGTTTTTTAGTTGAACAGTTTTAAAATGGTCTGATATTTTGCTAGAAGGTAACTTTTCTAGTAAAGTTAGAAAATTAGCAGCACAAGTTCAACACTTATTCATATAAAAATATACATCATTCATAGTTGATGATATATAGTAAAAATATCGGAAAAATGGGGATTGGTATCTTTCGGCATGGATTTATTTGTATTTTAAAATTGCTAGTTTTTTTACTAAGCACCCTCTCAAATTCAGCGGTGATAAATCAAGACTGGTCCATACGATCTTGATTTTCCTTGGCTATTAATTTATATTTCACAAGTTATTGTGCCACTGCCAAATCAAACGCGTCACACTTATGCAATTAGGGAAATCCCCGTTGATTTACGATTCAAATGCTAAATCTCTTTTTTTAAGTATAACGGGGTCAATATTACAATAGTAAATTTTTTAATCTTTGGCAATCACAATAGAATTCTCTTTCACCTAGGTGTAATTTTGACCCATTCGAGTCATCTTTTAATTTGACCCCCCCTGGTGCTTCAGTATTAAAAAAATTTGACCCCGAGAATTATTCTTCGACATTATAAGCCCATATCTTCACAAAATATCGGTATGATCCAGTTCCACACTATCTCCACAGGTTGAGGTCCCTACCAGTACACCAGGTCCATAAACATGCAACAATTGAAATTTTCCATGCTTAAAGATACCACCACTGAAGAGCACTCTAGGCCAAAAATGTAACCGCCATATTATCTAAACAAATTCTTGATCAATTATAAATGTTGAAGTGTTATACAAAAATTATTTTTTTTTTCAGTATTTGCTCTGGAGGTCGAGATTGCGATATTGTATTTTGTGATCTTCGACGAGAAACGCCGTGTTGCAGCACCAATCAGAATTCATCCCTCAAACCATGTTGAACTTGTTCACTTTCCAGATCAAAATGGAAAAAGTAAAGAAAACAGATTAAGGAGTCGACGGCACAAATCACCAGATCAGGTTTTGGGATATATTTTATCAACAAAGAACTGCCTTTTATGAAACCTGTTCATTTTACCAGAAACTATCAGTTTTCAACTTATTGTCAAAATAATTAATTGAAATATTTCTGTTCTATAAGCCGATTTGGTGTAAAATGGAGGATACTTAATTTAAAAAATTCTTTTTTTATCTTACGTGTTCAAGTTTTTTGATCAGAAAAGTAATTAAATATTTTTACGACATCTAGAATTAAAATGTCTAGCAAAAAAATGTTTTGTTCGGTTTCATATTTGGCTAAACATCTTATGAGTAAAACATTTCAAATACATTCAAATTAAGAATGTTGCGATACATTGCAATTTAAAAAAAATATGGGCTTACATTTTAAGCCTGAGTGTTTTTGAGGCCGAACAATACGGCGGTGAATTATGTTAAACATAAAACAACATTCTATGTTCACATTTTTTAAAATAAAATTTTTCAGTTAAAAAAAAGAAAACCAATTACTGTCGAAGGACTAGTCCCTACGTACTTTTAAGATGCTTTAAATATGTGGAATAACATTAAATATCCGTTCCAAAATGAGACGGAATTCTTTGCCTTTACTGTAAAATTATTGGATAAGCTTCTGTTTGAATTTTGAAATAAAATTTGCGAAATTTTTTTGTTTTACTAAAATATACAGTCACAGTGGTATGGATCGCGCGCTATTTACAAACTCGGGTAACGCGCAACTTCAGGCGTCAAATTGCTTTGCAGATTCGCAGCTATTTTAATCAAATTAATTGGCTTGACTCAGGACCTTGCGTTTTTAACATGAGTTCGTAATCAAAAATTTTTTCAGATCGTTGTCGGGCTCTCGATATTATTGTTACTCAGATTCATGGATAATTAGGAAAAAGTGGGTTGAAAAAATATGACGATAACTATATTACAGGAGCGGCAATATCGCACGATTGTGCTGGAAATCGGCCGAATTAACCTACGCAATATAGAACGATTTTTAGCTAAAATAATTCCTGTTTCCATATAGCCGAAAGTGCCGAGTATCGCCAATTTTGGGAGATTATATCTTCAAATTAACAGGGTGTAAGGTTATTTCCCTTCTTATTTCAACTAGGTTACACTTGTATATTACCGGCCGTTTTAATGATTGAGTTTGAATCTGAGGAAAACTCATTCTTAGAACAACCATCAAACGGCGGAATCAGTGTACAGTTTATGGAAGAAAAAGAAGAGTTAAAAACCATTACACCCTAGACTTGTGTGCGTCATGAATGACGTCCATATCGAAGATATGAAAATTTCCAAACTACTTAATAAACTCTTTATTACGATTGCTTTGATGAGAGAATATAATTTATGGCCATATTTATGACTTACCACTCATTCCAACACCAATTCGTGAACTCCTTATAAATAAAAAATATGTTTATAATATAAATTTCCACAATATAAATATTGACACAAGATCCCAATAAACTAATTTAGCCCAACTAAAACTTTCGGACGTATAATATCTACTCTGCATTATAATTATATAATGATATAATAAAATACAATAACATAAAAGGTAACATAAGATAAATTAAGATATATTCTTATCGATTATAGTTTATAAATTTTATTGATGAAGAGTCAGAAAAACATATATTATTTTGCGTAACGTATTCATTTTGTTTGAATTTTGAGAAATTTATTAAAATATCATAGGCATTAATTGGGCTCTTTAAGGGGTAGCGGTCGTACACTTTTTGGGTACTTGAGTGTTTAAAGCTGATGTTTTTTCACGGCATCACCCGGCGCTTCAATTTGATGGACTTTACGACTTAAATTCCGACGATTTTTATATTTCCAGATTTTCACTTTTGATTGTACTGAAATTGCGATGTTCCAGAATTCACAAAAAATTTTAAAATTCTGCTTCCAATAAACCCAAAATATTTTCCTTCTTTTCTTAAATCTATACTGCATTCTGAAATTTAACCTTGGAGGAGCAAGTACTTTAAGAGCGGAAAACTTGAAATCAGGCGGTTTTTTGCTATTCTAGAAAATACTAGTCCGAAACTTAAAACATGTTTTATCTCAAAAACGAGCATTATCGTCTTCTGGTTCATGCAAGTTTTGATAGGAATGTCTGCGAGCTCCAGGTGAGTATTTCTTGTTAAATTTGATCAAGCGTTTCTAGAACTCGCCGCATAGTTGGCCACCAGGTCAGCCAAAAATTATTCTGATGAATTATTTAGTTGAGATTAAGGATAGATCTACCAAATGCTATTCTCAAAAGTTTCGAAGCAGTTAGTATTCTGGAAAGTGGAAGTACAAAGATACCTTTTACGACCGCTACCCGTTAATATCGATAAAATATCATAAGGTTAAAATTTAAGTCTAGCAATAACCAAAATATATGAGATTATCATTTTTTATCAATGAAACAATTATGAGAAAATTATATATACGAAAGATTTTATGTATCATTTTTGAAGTTTGAGTAAATTATTAACATACTTTATGTATATACGTACGTAGGATATATGCAAAATTATTATTTCAATTATCTTTTATCTTTATCAAATACGGATTAATACTAGTAAGTATGTCAGATCAAAATATAACTTGCTATTTGATAAATCCTTACATTGGCTGGAGGATGGCTGCATAACTTATGTAATATATAATCATTTTTAAATAATCACTTTTTTGTAATGATAATCATTTTTTAAATAAATATTTCATAATTTATAAAAACATATACTCCTATATTGATCTATAATATTTTAATGTCTGCGTTATACGGAATAATACCTTTAATAATATGAGCCAAATATAATGTGCTAGTTAATAAGTATTAATAATACTCTTTATGGTGGCGAAATTTGTGCTTCTAATCGTATTCCATTTCGAAAGATTCTTTTTTTATTAAAAATATTTTATAACTTTTATAAAGATTCATCATAAAGTGTTTTTGCGGACAGAACTCAGATTTCTCTAATTTGGAATTAAATAAGTTTCTATTGCTTCTTAGCGCCAAATTGTGAACACATGTGGTACGGTTTGCCCTCAACAGAGGTTTAGATATGGAACATTGTTAGACTAATTTCGAACATTTAAAGACGAGAATTTCTGAAATTTAAAATCGTATAGGCGGGATGTTAGCGAACATAGCTTTTAAATATAATCAGTTAAAAAATATCAAAATACACTTTGGAAATAAGATTTATCAGTCAAACGATTATAGAATAAACTATTATCAAACCATCTCAATATATTTTACCATTAGTTTTTTATTTTTTATAAAATAATCTTTCCATACTTTTTCAAAATACTTTCGCTCCCGCTCGAATCTGCGAACGGTCCTTTAACTTCACCACGATTCATTCAATATCATTTAGTTTAAAAACCGTTTTTCTATTCGCGACCAACAGACAGCGGTCCCGAGCGAGCTACCAAATCCTGTTGTTTTTTTTGAATCGGTTTGAATTAAATTAATTTGCTCTATTTTCACTAAAACAATTATATCCCGGAAATTTGGAGTTTACTTTGTTACGTTAGCTTTGTGTGTCATTTATTGAAGATTTCAGAATTAATTTAAGTTCATTCTATGAATATATAGACTATTTAGTATCTATATACTTATGAATAATAGTATTATAATCATATATTTACTAGTATTATTGTTATTATAAGATATTGCGATAATTATACTTTCTAATACGTTAGATTAATACTAATATATAACTCATTATACCAAGTCGCTGCATGGTGGAGAAAGATGTAGTAACTTTTGCATATCATTATGGGAATTGTTTAAATTATTAAACATTTCCTGACTGAATAACAGAATATCATAAACGTTTTTTGCCACTATTTAAATTTGTAGGCCAGAAAAATTAAAAACTTTTCTCTGCCCCCATCACACATTTTAAGAAATTTCGTGATTTTCAAATTTTTTGATTCTCTGAAACTTCCAACTTATATGGATTACCGGAACCCATTCAGAGGTACTAGATTCCTGATATTTGAAAAAATGCGTGAAGGTATGGGCATTGTTGGCTTAATGAGTTCCACAGTTAATCTGACCAATGAAATTCGGCCTATTCTGCAATCCAGGATTTTTGATTGGGTTGCTAATTTCTTTGCGTTGATGGTTTATTTCAATATTCGGGTCGTACTCTGATGGTCGTTGATCCATATTTCAAAATCTGAAAAAAATTGCTTTTCACGCGAAACGATTGTTAATAAATTTGAAAAAAATTTCATATAACTACTGTACTTTATATCGCCAACATCATTTAATCAAATTTCTTTATATCTCATAATACGATAATAAATTTGTTAATATAGTCGAGAATTAAATTAATAAGCTATTTAATAAATCTCCCTGTGCTTCAAATCAGCTAATTTAGCAATTTTTTATGACATAATTTTAAGACTTTGTATGACCGTTATGAGATAAGTAGTTCATTTTCGAAGTTTCGGTTCGAAGTTATGCTGGTAAGTTATGTATCATTCTGAATATTTCGCGATTCAATTAAATATTTTATAAACTTATAATCTTCATTTAATTGTGGGCTAAAATTAATGTGAGCGAAATGCGCAAAAACACCCTAGTTGCTTGGATTCAATCGCCGCTATGTCCTTCTCTCAGTTGCGTTTCAAACAATACTTTACCTACATTAGCCACATTGGGGTGCTCCGAGTGACAAGAACAATCTTTTGGTAGTATCTAATAAGAAAAATTGATTTTCATGCAAAAAAAAAACACAAAATTGAAACGGGAAAAATTTATTTACAACTTTTGATTTTTTCGTTACAGCTTGCACAATGTGAATCACATACAATTAACACATATGAACACTTATAAGAATCTTCGACAACATTATCAAAAAATAAATTTACGATGAAAAAGAGCTACTGTCGAACTTTTTGCCGAATTATTTGTTGTAATTAATTTTTACATTAAATATTTGAAAGTTAAATAAAAACTCGATAAATTCACAAAAATTTTTTTAATAAGATTTGTTTAAGGTAGAAAACATGTTTGAAATTTTGGCTTTAGATAGTATGTTTCTTCACAGTGCGTGAAAAATCTTGAGGCATAATGTCCGCGGACATGTCGTTTTTTCAGAAATCATTAGCAATGATACGTCATATTCTAGAGTCAAAATAGGTTGAAACGCCAAAATCGTCATATGGTGTGAAATTCTGATGCTCAATTGTAAGCACTTATAGATTTTTTTATATGACCAACGAATACTCAGAGTAAGTAGAGTTACTCAGAGAGAGTTGAGACTCCACTTAATTACATTACGCATTAATGGTCAAAAGCATAAAAAATGATAATAACATGTAAGTGATTTTCGAGACTTGAGGTGGTTTCAGCCAAGACTTTAATTGCATGAAATCATACTTTTAGAATCACCGCGAGTCCGACGCTACTTGAATAAGTCACCACGGTATAATTTATTTAATATACAACATATGGCCCAAAATTGGCACGAAAAAAATGTTTCTTGTTTGTTTTATCTTTCACGCTGAGGCCGTCGTCTGTTTGCGACGGTCCAAATTTGCGTGAAAGTTTCTTGATAAAATAATCTATTTCTCGAAGTTATGACTCTCATGGCCGCCGTTGGCTTGCTGTTTTTGCACGAATAAATGCCAATCAAGAACGGATCAGCAAAACCTAGACCAATCCCACATTAAGACGCAATAATTGCAATTGTTAATCTTTTTTCCACCCATTGTCTTCTTAACTAATTTTCTTTTTGATTTTCATCAGCCAAAAATAAAGGTTGAAAAATTATTATTTTTTTACTCTTCTGATTGTTAAAGTTCTGATTGTTTTATCTTGAATTGATTTTGCGCTCTTTATAGCGTTGTGAAACAAATGGATTTCATTGCTTCAGCCGTGGTTCGAACCGTTTTCTGATGATGGATACTTTGAGAGGTCAGTCCTTGAAATTGTGTTCGAGGAATTACTCATCATGACGGTATGCATGGCTTTATTACACCATGTTTTTTGTGAATTTTTTCCAATACATTTCATCGCTCCCCTAAATGTTAAACTTACCGCTTTAAAAGTGTACCAGTTAGGGTACTGTGTTCAGCAGATAGGAAAAGCTGAATGTATATTTACAAGGTATTGAATTTTGGAGTTTTCCATTAAAAATAAATTCCAATCATCGTACCGCGTGAAGTTTGAAGTGGCGATTGTCCGTAATAACGCGTAAGTTTAATATCAGGCCTAAGGAGCGCCTTCGGATATGATCCCCTTAAATGCAGAAAAAATGACCCTAAATCAAATTTCCGATTTTCATAAATTTTGCACTTACAATTTAAGGAGAAAATAGATATTAAAATATTTATGCAAAATCCCCTCATTTATCCCATCTTTTTGTGTTATGAGCAGTGGAATTCATGAAAATTAATTTCGTAACCATAATTACCTTGAAGATTTACCCTCGAACTTTTGCAGCATTTTAAACCGCAACATTTTCACAAGTTCTATTTCTGGTTCTTGTTGTTAAATAGGTTTGAAAAATCTCTAGGAATTTCAGAGAGGAATTCTCTGTCAATTTCCGGAGCAATTTGAAATTTAATAAGATTTCCGGATTCTTCAAATATTTCTTCTAGTCAATGATTTTTCAAAACTATAGGGGTTTGACGTAATATAGTTAGATAGAGAGGCCAATTGAGCAAAATTGCAGCTGCTATTGTTTATGAACCGATCATTTCCTTATAATTAATAATCCTGCTTGATTTCGGCTTGAGATGGGAAAATATTCGGTTTGAACACAGCGGCGCCGTTCAGTGGTCTTTTTCGACACATTTTTAGTTCAAAGGACAGAACCCATTTAACATTTCAGATATCTTATTTATTTTTGATTGATTCCACAATGTGGTACCTACTGTTAAGTTTTTGTCTTTTTATTAAATTGTTAATTTTTTATAGATAGTAATTTCTTTAAATAGTTAAAATTTCACTAAAGTTGACGTTCACTCCTTGGAACCTAAAGCTATTCATCAAATATCGATTTTGTTTAATAAAACCCCGTTTTTTGTTCACTTCAAACCGACATCATTTCAATATTTGGTCGCTACTTGAAATCCACCGGGTACGTAATAATTCATTATATCGTACGAACACTTCAAAACAGACACTTGCTGCAACTGAAACGGAACTGCTGCAAAACTTTTAACTTAAAAGGACACGAGGACCAAATACTGAAAACAAAACTGTGAAGAATTTTACGGAATTCTCACTAAATTTTTTTTTATGAATACGATGATCGGAACTTCCGATTTGTAAGCGCATTTTTGCCTTCCTGGACTCTGATCCTGAGATCCTCAGGTGAGGCATTGGGTGCATCTATTAATAATACCCCGATGCGTTCAATAAGCGTCATTGTTTCTTCAAAAATTTGCGCTGGAGTAAAAAATATCGTCGAAAATGTATTTGCGTCACCTTTCGGTATTCATTTTCGAGTCGGTGTGTCTAGATCTGGGGTCATGAGGCACGCCCGTGCTTTCTGTACCAGACTTAGTCTGAATAAAAATCTTTTTAATAAAATAATATCTACAGGCAAAATTTGGACAGAAGCACGAACGTTCAAAAGTCAAAAGGGTTCGGGATTTTTTTTAAGCTATCTGTAGAGAAATTTTTAGATGAGCACCAATGACCACCTCTGGTCAACCCACAATTACGGTAAAAGTTCAGGTCAATCTCAAACTAGGCAACTTGGTCATTCTTTGTATTGAGTGTCGCTATAGCCTATAGAAGCAAAAAAACTGGTTCCAAACCTCAAGGACAATCGCTAATAATACAATACCGGCAGAAAATTTGTTGTAAATTTCATCAATGTTTAGAAGATGATAATCGCCGCCACAATTCCCATAGTGGACCTACGGAGATTAACTAGATACCAGAAAATAAAATACAGTAGATGCTGCCTGATTTTTATAAGGAATTGAAAAACCAGTATATAAATTTTTTTTGACAATGATTTGGCGAAAATTTTTATTCAGATATATAGTCCACGGAAAAATATGTAGGCAGGACAGAAAATATGTAGCACTCTATGAAAATGTTACATAGTGGGCTATCTTTTTTTACCCACAGATTTGATAAAAAAAAATTTTGGCCGAAAAAATGGCGGAAAAATTTCATAATGCGCTTCTATTTTTTTTCAAATTTTTACGATTTTCAAGAAGTGAAACTCGAGCTCAAATCCTTGCTAACGCTAATTACTGTTTCGTGAGTTATACTTGACTCCATCTGGCCGTGGTATATCGATTACGGGGGCTCCTGGTCTTTTTTACTGGTTTAACATTTTTGTAATTAATTCAGCTTTTGCAAAACGAGAGATCATTCCGATTTAAAATTCTTGATAAGCTTAAGGGGTAGCGACTGCTGATTTATATAAAAGGCCTCTAGAACGATTTAAAAATCTCTCCAGATTGTAAGCGGGAGGTGATAATTAATGTTACTAAGAACCCAATCATCAAAATAATATTTTCGAAATTTTCGATTTTTTTTTAAGTATTTTTGAAAGATGAAGTTAAAAAAACGTTTGCTTCAAATTTGACCATAAAAACTTCAAAATATCACCTTGACGTAAGCCAACTTTCTGATCAGTGTTTTCAGTAGCTTTCTTTGAGCCTACTTCAAAAAAATCGAAGCACTTTTTTTTCGGAATTTTTTGAAAATTGATCAAAAAACAACTTTTTGAAGTCTAGCTGGGAAATTGCAAAAAAAGCCGCAGAGTCTCTCTTACAATTGTTCTTAGATAGCTTGATAAAATTTGAGCCATTTTGCAAATATATCCTAGGAGGAGATAAATTTTGAAAGTCTGAACATTGTGAAAAATACGACGGTTATTTGGCGTCTAAGAACTGTTCGTCCGCCGGATCGAAAAAACAACGAGCAAAGATTGACATACTACACTGTTACGTGATCTGTAAAATTTGAGCTCGATTTGATACCGTCTGGGAGAGATACTGTTTTGCAGTTGAAATGTCACCTTGTTACGATACTGTACCTATTGTGTAATGGCACACAAATATTGTGATGTGTTTTCGCAAGATTAGGATAGATCTACAAATCAAGCATTTTCGGTTTTCTCATGAACTGTTAGTTTTCAGTATAATTGACCGAGAAAATGTCAAATCAGAGTCGCATACCCCTTAGACAGAGCACAATGTATCTGGTTAATAATGAACTTAAAATTGGTCGAATCCGACATGTTACCAATTTTTTTAAGAAAGAACTGTATTGTAAGAATTTTCAGTAGTTTCTCAGAAAATAGATAAAATAAATTAAGTCCGACGAACCAATTTTTATTTTATTTCACAAGAATATTGTGCTCAGTTGAAGCTATCTAAGAAGTTATCGGATGAGTTGTTTTAAAAAGCCGAATAAATAGAAAATTGGGCTCAAAAACTAGTAAAAGGGACCAGGAGCCCCCGTAATTGATATCCTTAACATATTAATGAATATCCAAGTGGGGGTTAAGGGGGTATGCGACTCGATTTTTGACATTTTCTCGGTGAAATATACTGAAAACAACAGTTCATGAGAAAAACCGAAAATGATTTGTAGATCTATCTTAATCTTGCGAAAAAGTACATCACAATTATTTTTGACCTTTACACCTATAGGTAAGTATCGTAACAAGGTGACATTTTTCCGAACTGCAAAATTATACCTCCCAGACGGTATAGGTCAAATCGATGCTCAAATTTCACAGAATCACGTACGGTAGTATGTCAATCTTTGATTCGTCGAGCTTTTTTGTCCGGCGACGGAACAATCTAGAACGCCAAATAACTGACGATTTTTCACATTTCAGACTTCAAAATCTATCTACTCCTAGGATATATTTGCAAAATAGCTCAAATTGTATCAAGTCTTCCTAAGAACATTTGTGAGGACCACCGTCGGCTTTTTTGCAATTTCCAGCTTAAACTCGAAACATGATTTTTTTGGTCATTTCCAAAAAAATATCGAAAAAAAAAGTGCTTCGATTTTTTAAGTAGGCTCAAAAGAATAGCAGTGAAACACTAGATGAGAAAGTTGGCTTACGTCAAGTCGATATTTTGAATTTTAGTGGGTCAAATTAAGAACGTTATTTTTTAACTTCATCTTTCAAAAAAATACTAAAAAAAATCGAAAATTTCGAATTTTTTTGTGATTGTTATTAGTAGCACTTAATTATCCAGGCCGCCGTATCAATTTGGAGCGCATTTTTAATTGCCCTCTAAGGCCTTGGCCTTTATTAAATCAGAGTCGCATACCCCCTTAAGGAGTGTTAGGAGTAGCTCCATGAGTGGCCCCAGGATTGTCAGGATTGGCTCCTCAACCCGCACATTAATAGATCATCATTAATGTGTTAAAGGAATATGTTATCCTCGCAGAGGGATATAAAATTCAAACCTATATAATTGAAACAGTGTTCACCACACTCCTCAGTATTTTACGGTACGGGACAACTCTGCAAGGTTTTTATTTTTGGCTCGAAAATGTTTAGGGCGGCTTCACTTTTGACTCAAAAATAGGGAGGGCGCTGGCTCAAAAATAAATGAGGTCGTTTTTGTGCGAGAGCAAAAGGTGTTTATTGCGGCAGTTTGAATAAATAACAAAAATAAATTAATTGGAGATAATTAGCGGAAATATAATTAACAATTAATAAATTGAAGAAAATCAATCGGAATCTGTTGGAATATTAGTTTCTTCGAGATTTTCGACAAATAAGAATTGAATTTGGATTTTGTTCAAAGTTCCAGAACCGTCCTAAACATTTTCGAGCCAAAAATAAAAAGCGTGCAGAGTTGTCCGCATCCGAAATTATTGGATTCTTGTTATTTTTAAAAATAAACTTTAATTGAGAATAATAACATTGTAGTTAAAAAATACAGTTTTAAGCAAAAGAAAAAAATGTTTATCATTGTAGACTGGATTTGTTTCTTCATTGGTTTTGAGCTTTAGGATTTTCAATTTTTTGACTTTGGACTGCCGATCTATAATGCTCTTTATTGCAAATAATGTGGAGTTTTTTACAGAATGTAGGGCATAGTAAAATTCTATGATTATCGTAGACAAAATCACTTATTCCATGATCAAATTTCACTGATCTTAATAAAAAAAATTCGATTCCCACTGGGTATTTCCCAATGGGAATTCTCCATCCATTGTTTTCCCAATTTTTTCCATTTTTTTTCCATCCATCTTTTTCATAAATGGAATCTCCCGTCCAATATTTTTGGCGATTCCTTTCAAGTTTATCCAAATCTAGAAAATTGAGTTTGTCATAAGTTGACCAAACCAACAGTTTATCAGTCAGATGAATTTTTAAAGTGTTTTCATATTCTTCACAGAGAGTTCTAATACATTTTCCACTTTTTAAATTCCAACATTTTAGAACATCATCAGAACTCAATGAAATTACTAAATCTCCCCTGCGGCAAATTTGTTTGATAATTCTCTGACTCCAGGTAGAACCGGCTTTTGTATTTCTACCAATGTCCTGGATAATTTCTCCTTTAAAACTGATTTCTCGGATAAAGCTGGTTTGTTTTTCAAATGTAATTCCATTATGTCTATTTGTCACTGTGCCACCTACCGAGAGTAAAATGCCATTTTTATCGACAAAAATGGCTCGAACGTGAAAGCGGGGTACAAATGCATTATTTTCTTTGTGTAGATAAATAGAGCTGAAATTTAACCGCAGATTTTCATCAATTTCCCAAGAGACGACTTGATGGGTGGTATGAAAATAAAACGTGTTTTTGTAGTGGAAACAACCCCTCGGCATTTCGGTGATCCTACCCAGTGTTCTAAAACGGGATGAGTTTTCAATCCCGGTCCCGACTCATAATTTTTTTTCAATCCCGATCCCGAGGTCGGGATATCCCGATCCCGACTCGGGATCCCGAATAATCCCATTTTTTTATAAAAATATATGTTCTGTTATTTATCCGACATTAATGTTTCCGACATTAATGTTTTTATATCAAATTAGCACCACTGGGCTCTTCGGTTCATGATTGAACTTTTTTAGATTCTGGTGAAGGATGGCTCACCGGTGCGGCTTCGAAAAACTGGTAAAAATATGTTCTCAATCGAAAAAAATTGTTAATTCTCGGTCAATTTTGCTTCAAATTGAATAAAACAAAGATGTTTCGGAAAAGTAAGACGTGTTCAAATAATTACCGCGACGTCCGGTTTAAAAAAATCTCCTTCGGTTTTTAGGCGGTAAAAACGAAATTCAGAAATGTTCTTTTAAATCTGATTAAGCTCGGTCAATTTTGTTTCAAATTAAATAAAACAGAACATTTATGAAACGTATGAAATGTGGCTATATTTTACCAGAAGCTCGTTGAAAAAGTTATTCTTTGTTTGTTTTTATAAGTAAAATAGGTTCATTTGATATAATTTACGAGCAGAAGGTAACATTTCTGGTGTGTTGTTTTTTCATCTAACGTACACGCCTACGCGTGACCAAATCAAAATAAACCAATCATAATATTGTATTTTCTGAATTGGTTTCTTTTAGTAGAATTCAGGAATAAAACAACAATTTTCTTCAACGCTTGTTTCATTTACACCCACAACCCCCTTAAGGCAGTTGGAATTTCAATTTTTTTGCATAAGAAAGTTGAAAGGTAATATTTTTGCATCCGATATATTATATTCTAGAATTTTAATTTTTAGTTCTAGAAAACTATAGTGAGAAAAGCAAGGTATACCCATATAACGTGATACACGGTCACAGTTGTCTACACAACTACATTGTTGTTGGAAACGACAAGTATCTAGCCAACGTCATAGTTTTGTGCGCTTTGATTTATATCTCATAAATCAAAAGTAATTATAAATAAGTCAAAAATTTTGATTATTTTAAAAATGTTTATTTTTTCCTACATGTATAAAAGCAGATTATTAACACTTTTTCGATTATTTTCAAGTAAATATGGTTATGAAGTACAACTGTTGACAATTTTTTATTGCTTAAATTATAATTAATTTCTTTCATGGATACTTGAAGTTGAAAATTTAGAAATTTCACTTCCGAAAAAAATATCTGCCGCTAGATACCAATAAATTTTTATTCCAACTGTTATGCATGCACAAAACACTTTTCTAAAAACTGGCTAATTTCACATTTGTATTTTATGTCTAGTTCCGAAATAATTTTTTTCAGAAGTGAAACATAGGCGAAAAATCGTAATAAATCAACACCCTAATACTGACAAACATTCGAAAAAAATTTCAATTATTTTGGAACCGAATCAAATTTCTTTCTTATAATGTGTTTGAAAGACAAGATTCTACGATCCCTTTTTTGCCTTTTTTGAATGATTGTAGGTATGCTTGAGCCACAATGTTGGCTCTGTGCTCACAAGGGTTAACCTTAATAAAATTAATAAAAGTTAAATAAAGTATTATTCCTCAAATTACATATTTATAACCTACGCAACGTTATGATGACCAGAAATGCTTTTCTATGAGTATTACTGGTTTTGAAATTTATTGTTAAACTTACATAATAATTTTTTACCACGGAAAATTTTAAACACTCGGAATCCCGATTCCGACCTAAGTCGAAATTTCCAATCCCGATCCCGTTTTAGAACACTGATCCTGCCTTGTTCGGTGTTTATCTGATTTCTTTAGGAATTGTTGGAAAAATTTTAAAAGATTTATCTCGTTTGATTGTTCGGTATGTCGGAAAAATTGAAGGGGCACTTTCTGAAAGAAAAATTTCGAAAATTGAAATATTTGATTCACTATCAAAGCCACTAAAAATTTCCCAACAATTTGGTATAAACGCATCGCCAGCTTTTAAAATAATATAATTTTTGAGCTCGCCCTTAGGACAAAGATCCAAATTGTCGCCCAGAACTGACAGCAATTCTACCATCGAGAGCAACCTGAATCTGCCGAAATAAACACCGATCGCAAAATCAGCCTGGTGATGTGATAAAGGGCCTCCGGCACATAGTCAATCTTCCATCACTCTATTTGTCCAATTTTGCATTTGCCACCAACGCACGATCTTTTTTTTTGAGAAATTTGACAACGAAAAATTTTCTAGGGTTTTTCGGGGACAATCAAATCCTCGAAACGCTAGCGCTAGAGTAGAAGAACCTCATCTATGAAACGCAAATCCCAAAGATACACTATTTGGATCCTGCTGGGCACTATATTAATTTGATACATAACTCTCGTATCCATTATGTATGAATTCAGAAGCACTTTTCTCTCACATTCTAGAGATTGAGGAATACTTTGTTCAGGGCGAGCGATTAGTTCGAAGGTAGATACTGATGTCCCATTTAATGCCAAAACTGAACAGGGATTCTTGGCGGGTCTGCCTCAAATTTCTCAAAAAAGGTCTCTGGATCCCACAATTGAAATGTCCTATCGACATGATTTTTTTAACGTCATCGAATGCCTCTTTCACCAGATTATGTCGTTTTTTTTTCGATACGTTTGTCTTCTTTTCGCCATTTTCCTTGAGGGTGATAGCCTTGGTTTATTGAGCCTCTTGAAACAATCTTTAGAAAGTATTTATGTCTTCTTTTTCGATACCGAATCGAAAAATCAATAATAAATTGTTTCTCACGCTCCATGCGAATTTGGGCATCGTACCTTTGATGCCTCAGGATGTAGAACGCTCGTAGGAGGGCCAGGGACAAACAAAGGAGGGGTGCGGGATTCAGTTTTTGATTACCTCGGGCGAGCCTCAAATTATAATTCGACGTTTTTACCAGTGGCGGGCAGCCGTTTTACGTTCTCAAGCATTTAGTCTTGCGGACGCAAAACCTACGTAAAGCTCTCCGCAAAACGCTGTACACGCATTTTTAGTTGCTGATTGGATTAAGTACAAATTACCAATTATTATACTTTATTTCGACGCAATTTCCTTTTGTGCCGGTGTCCGGCTTATACAAGAATTTTTCACAAGGCTCCTATCTTTTGTCAAAAGACGTGGTTTACTTCCGGCCGGATAGGCCCTATTTTTCCATCATTATTGTTTTTTACAACAAATCCTCATCAAAGAAAACTCAGATACCCCGAGAAGGCCCGGACATAAGGGAATAGGGCTTTTGTTTTCTCATTTCCTGCAGGAAACGGGCCTAAGGTCTTTCGCCTCTACAGGAGTTAGTACGTCGCTTGTTGTTTGTATTCAAACCACAGACTCTTTTCAGACCAGGAGGATTCTGCGCGGTTCACGGCCCGCCACCGATTCACTTTCTGATGTAGTTACAAAAATCACCAATCACTCTTTTTTTTATAAAACCCACCCCCTTAACTGTTCTCCTAGATCTGCGAGACCGCCAATTTTGAGGGTTGTCGGTTACTTCTTGTGAGGGTTGTTGTTTCTCCACAGATAGTTTCTACATAAATCGGACATGTCCCTTCCTCCATTAGTCTTTCCTTTTCTTTTCTGCAGACTATTTACGTTCTCCGGTCCACTTAGGGACTGGCGCTCTAATCAAAGAACCGCCGGGTGCGCTCCACAAGGCAATGCCGTATGTCACTAAAATTCATTCCAAGAAAAATGTACAAGAATAATTTAGATGTTTGATTTCACTGGGTTTAGGAATCTGAGAGCTGACTTCCTGTGATGCATATTCCCTCCCCCTATTTTTTCATAATTATTTCGATCGTTTTCCTTGACATTTTAACGATCTTTACACGCATAAATCTGCTTTCGTACGTGTCTTTTTTCTATCTTCTAACTTACATCTATTTCGGCTAATTTTATTTTTTCGAAGTTTTCGATTGTTCTTTTCAGCAGATTTTAAAATTAACACATGTGTGTATTGATCGACTTCCTCAGATTAAGGCGAGACTTTGTTGTACTCGGAAAATATGTTTATACTCTTCTCTATAATACTCACGGCGCCACCACAAATTTTAGTGCCTCGCGACTACCACTCCATATCGCCTTTTTCCTCGTTTTTCGCCGAATATTCGCTATATTGTTCACTAAGCTCTAGAGCATATCTAGGTGCTCCAAACAACCTTGATAACTACATCAGTCTAGCACCATTTTCCCAAAAGATCGCGGGCCGAACGTATTAGTTTTTAGTAGAGGACGACGTGCTAATAGTTCTCATATGTCGGAGAGCTTCTTGTTATATCATGGACACTTATTAACATTAACTCATTTACGCTAAAAATTAAATAACATTTCCAACCGTCTGTGACTTCAATAACCATAACTCTGACCATTGACAAAGATCCTCGGCCATATGAAGTTGATATAGAGTATATCTCTGCCTTCTTATAGAACTAACAACTGTAGGCGTACATAATGGACCTTATAACACATGTCCTTATAAATAAAGTCACACAGCTTTTTTGACTTATGCTACGATAAATTATAAACTTTTTTGATCTATGATCCTTTTTATATTTTAACAGCCAAAGAAAGAACAAATGCGTACATACAACTTATAGAGGTAGCAGAATTAAAATTTCTATTATGTCTTATATTGCTAAACCCCCTATCACTAGAGTCTAGTGGTATTGAATGCGCCAAATTAAGGGCCGTTTTTTACCCAGTGTAACAATGCACATTTTGTCGAGCTCTATAACAGATTATTCTTTTATTTCAGGCAAAGGCGCCAATTTAGTCAATACTTTTTTACCCAAAAAACTTTTCTATTAAAAATTCTGCAATTTTATTCTCATTCTGAAGACGCAAAACATTTTAAACCCAATTTTTTAAAAACCAATTTTTAATTGAAAATAAATATGTAATCTATAATAGATTACATATTTTATTAATAGATATCTATTTAATCTACATTTGACTTAGAACGATTAATGAAATTTTATCAGGAAATCTCGGTTTGAATTTGTTCTATGAAAGTGTTAAAAATTTCTGGCCAAAATCTTTTTGTCATATGCGCCGCCAAAGGGTCACATTTACAGCTTTTTTGTAATCTCTCAAATGAGGGCCTGTGAAGCTGAAAATTATACTTAACCCGGATGGTTTTTCAAGAGAAAATGTTGGGCAATAACATTTTGTCTATATTGACACTTTCAAGGGGGTGACTGCGCTAATCCATTCTTCACGAAAAAATGAAAAAAAATATTAAAAATAAAAATATGCATTAGACAAGATTCACTCTAACAATCACCTCCAGAGTCTCAAAACGTTAACCATTATACCAAGAGAGGAGTTATCATCTGCTGAAATTTTCCTCATAATATAGAAATAATTGGCCCTATTTTACGGTGTCAGATGACAAAAAGAATAGTTGCCACAAAATTTCTGAGAAAAAAGTATGTTATAAATTCCAAAAATTAGTTTCGAAGCATGTGTGGTGTTCCTCAGAATCGACTTTTTAAAAATTTTACGGTCAATTCAGGTATAATCGGACTCCGTCGGAAATATCAAAAACTTTGTCTTGGAGTTTAATTGTCTGTTGGAATGCAAAATCCGTTTTGCGAAATCTTGTTCCGTTCCAAAGTGAGAGTGAAAACCTCAGCCGGTGGCTTCTAAAAAAAAGTTACCTTAAGACAAC
>SCLH01000324.1:188155-221735 GCA_004367855.1 Oikopleura vanhoeffeni | reverse complement strand
GATAGTAAATGCCATTTTTATCGACAAAATGGCTTGACACGAAAGCACAGTACAAATGCATTATTTTCTTGTGTAGATAGAATAGAGCTGAAATTAACGCCGCAGATTTTCATCAATTTCCCAGGAGACGATTGATGGGTGGTAGGAAAATAAAACGTGTTTTTTGTAGTTGAAACAACCGGTGACACTTCCGGTGAAACATTTGATAGATCCTGCCTTGTTCGGTCTTATCTGAGTTTTCATTTAGGAATTGCTGGAAAATTCCTAGAAGATTATCCTCGTGGTTTTGATACACTGGTATGGTTTGGTAGCATACCATGGTTGGTACTCTGGTATTGGTGGAAAATTGAAGGGGCACTTTCTGAAAGAAAAATTTCGAAAATTGAAATATTTGATTCACGATCAAAAGCCACTAAAATTTCCAACAATTTTGGTATAAACCGCATCGCCAGCTTTTAAATTAATATAATTTTTGAGCTCGCCTTAGGACAAAAGATCCAAATTTTTTCGCCGGAAACTAACATAGGGATGGAACAGACAAACAATTTTTCTGGTAAGTTCTATAAAACATATCGGAAGGTGACAATTCAAAAACTTGAAGACAACAAATATAAATAAAAATAATTTTTGGGGGTGCCGAATTTCTAGAAGGGTTTCAAAAAATTTTCCATATTTTAAAAAAAAATGAAGCAATGTTATTTCGGTGAAAAATTTTTGGAAATTAGCCACTGATTAGCCAATTTTTGTCTACAGCCGGCATTTTTTGTGCAAGGGAGCCTAAAGTGAACAAATTAAAATAAAAATGATATTGAGCAAATTTTTTGATTAATCAACTTTTCTAAAATCGCTCTTTTTTTTAGAAAAACTTCATTTGAAAAATAGTGGTGATATCGTTGTATTTTTCTAATTCATATAATGGTCTGCTGAACAGATTCTGCAAATGTTGATGGACGTAAAATTTTGACCAGGAAGGCAAGAAAAATTATTAAACGTATTCTATTCAAACTGATTTTAACGACACTGGCGGTGTATTTTTCAACCATGATGTTATTTAAATATGAACAAGAAAATTTGCAATGTCATCATGTCTTTTGTGCGTATTTGAAGACTTATCAGAGCTGGAAGTCTGAAATGAGCAATTTGTCCGTATCCTTTTCCAAGGAAGTTATCTCTAAAAACGTTTAATCATCTCTATAGCGCGAGTTCAATCCACTCGATGCTTGTTCTAAGTTATTGTCTTAGGGATTGCTTTAGTTATTACAACACCGATCAATTAGCGGTCCTCAATATGCAAGAACTTTTGCCTATAACATACTCAGACAATCACTGAGACGCAGATTAGTGGGGATCGAACACGCGGACTATAGAGAAGTAAACGTTTTATGAAGATGGAGTTTCCGTTGGTAAAGCAGGTAAGTATGCGTTTTAATTTCGCCGTTGTCGTTATTGTTTTAAGTTTAATCTTGCTGGAAGCTTTTCTTTTTTTATTTATTTTGAAAATTTAATTTGTTAATTGGAGATCAAGTGTATTCATCACGCGAATCATTTTTTAAAGAAAAAAGCAATTTCGGAGAGAATATTATTCATAAAGATTCTGATTTATGTTCCCAAAATCATTAGAACTACAAGCTGAATTTTTGGAAAACTGCTGATAATATCTCAGTCATTTGTATGATGTTTTAGCTATTAAAAAAATGTTTGGTTTTACATTAGAGTAAATGGACATTTAAAATCAAAACTACAGGGTAATGTTTGTTTTTTTTTACTTGCAAATGAAAATTGTCATTTAGGTAATTACGCGAAATAAAAATGGAAACTAGGTGACTAAAATTTTAAATGCTTGGAAATGCGCTATAGCTTGGCTTTCAAAATTAAAATCCATCCTAGTCATTCTTTAGTGGCCGTAATAACCAAATGCACATTTTTCATTTACGCAAGTAAAAAAAACACATACCTGTAAATGAATACTTTTTTTTGCAGTTGAATTTTCTTGAGTAAAAATATTAAATTTTTTTTAATATGTTTGAAAAATTGTCAATTTCTCTGGCTTTGACTCATTTTTAAAATTTATAATTAATACTGTATAAAATTGTATTATTTATTGTCAATGTTTTTTTAGAATTCTCCTTCAATTTGAGAGAAAAATATTTTCAGAATAGTTCAGAAAAACTGTTAGGTCCCTTGAAATTTAATTTTGGCCAAAGTGTTTTTCATTGACAGATTTTCTATCAATTTTGTTACAATTCGGCGGTCAAATTTAACAATTTTCAAATGATTTTATAAAGAGACGAAATTTTTGGAAACATTAAACTAGAAAATTTTCTCTGAAAGTTTTATCTGAAAAAGATTCGCTCTACAAATAAACAAAAATTATATATCAATGAGATTCACAAAATCTTTATAATTGAACTTTGGTTCTAATTTCGACTTTTTTTGAAACATGTCATTTTGATAACATTTTACTATTTCGTAAAACACAGACAAACATTTTAAACTGTTTTTTATTCTACAAATAAGGAACTTGTGGCTTGTGATTTGAAAACCTTGCTTAACTCCCGAAGTGTCTTTCTGTACTTTGGACAGATGGCTTAATCGCATGCATAAATGACAATTTACAAGTTAATAGATCGGCTATTTGGTATAATTTTTTTTGCATTACAAACAAAAGTCCAAAAACGTCACTGTGAATTCAAATCTAGGAAATAAGGTTTCATACAAGTAAACAATAGTGATGCAAAATAAACGCGAATACAATAATTTGGTTTTGAACATAATAAATATTTTCCAAAACGTATGATGCTTATTAAGAAAGAAGGATTTATTTATGCCATGATTCCTTAAACTTATTTTGGATTATTTCGTCACGAGATTTTATCTACGACTTTGTCTGTAATGAGAAAAAAATTTAAAAACGTTTGAGAAGTTACCCTTGCGCCCAATTTTTTTTATGTATAATTGAGTACTTTTAATACGTAGATTGTGTACCGTATTATACAGTCCGTATATCAAATTACCGCTAAATTTCAACAGTTAATCGTAGACACTCGTGATGTACTAGAATAATGCGAAAGGTCAATTTTCTGATGAAAATAGTAGCAACTTTGGGTTTATTATGGTACTGAAAGTCGCAGAGAGCAACATCCCTGTTGAAATCTCTCTTTTTTTATTTTTTATAAAACTGATTTCGTAAAAATTTTAATAAAAAGATTAATTTTTTTTTGGCAGATTTAATACCCAAATTGGTGAGGTTTGCAGTCATTTCAAATTTGAAAATGCCAAATGACCTGTAAATTTGTGTTATTATGCACGTGTTTGTGAGAATCGGGAAAATGAAGGAGTTTTTAAATTCTTCTATTCAATTTTAATGACTTTTCATAAATTTTTCACAAATTGTTCTTATAGGACTGTAGAGATTTTTGAATATCTATTATAAACCATTTAAAAAAATGTATGTCAATAATAATCTTCGGTAATGCTGATTTAAAACCTCTGGTCACGCAAATCCAGAAAAGACACTACGGGTCCAAGAGATTCGTCGGCACTACCGGAAGTTAAACCCTTGTAAATTTTGAAATTCAATAAATAAAATTTTGAGGCTCATTTATTCAAAATTTATAACATTTCTAATCTTTTAATATTGGTTCCAGCCGTTCGGACTTTTTTTTGAAAAATTACTGCTTCGGAAAAATTTGCTACAAGTTGTCTTTCCACGAACACATGTCATGGGCCGGCCTAGTTTCAAATCAGTTCTTTTTGGAGACAAATCACCCTATAAGACCAATTTTGCTTTGCCTTGTTCTCAGTCGATAAATAAAATTTGTGCAAAGTTTAAGAACTCGGTCAAGAACAACATTACGAGAAATAAGACAAATTCCACGGAAGTCAGACTTTTTTAATTAGTTGTTACTGAAAAAGGTGAATTTCGGAAAAGTTTCGATTATTGACATTTTTTTTGATTTTTTACTCTAGCGTTGTCTTCTGACTAAAAAATACGTATTGTTGCCCAAAATGGTACTTGAGACTCTTAAAACAAACAAAAAACGCAAAAAAAAATTGTAAAAAACAATATTGAAAATATATTGAATCGTAGATGTCAGTTCGGGCACTCCCTAAGTGAATATTCTTTTATGCTCAAACTATAGACATTTTTATGTAGTTTTTATTGGTATATGTTTTTTCTGACCATACCGAACAAAAACTAGTGGAAAAGCCTTAAAACTTACTGAAAATGCTAAAGAAATTGTGAAAAAAAATATTGAATCGTAGATGTTAGTTCAGGCATCCCGGGGGCATTTTTATGTAGTTTTTGATCGGATATGTACTTCTGACTGTACCGACCCAAAAATAAGTAAAAAGTCAAAAAACTAACTTCGACCCCATTTTTGTCCAAAAGTAACCTTTCAAAAAAACTTTAAATATTTTTTTCGACCTCCTGAGGTATCAATCCGTTTTCCATCCCTAAACTAACAGCAATTCTACCATCGAGAGCAACCTGAATCTGCTGGTCAATTTTAGGATTTTTTAGATAGAACCTTAATGGTAAAGATTTATGGGACATTGAATCGCCAAGCTCAGCCAGGTAATTTGATAGAGGCCGACACTCTGGCATGAAAGAATCATCTATCCAATCAATTTCTCTTAATTTGTTTATTGGAAGTTTGTTGATTGCAGTTTTCCATTCTTTGGATACTTTTCGGCAGTTTTCGAGTGATTTGATGTCCAAAAAAATGAAAATTTTCTCTGTCAAATTTCTCAAGAAAGGTCTTTGGATTAAATTTGAAATGATATCGACATGATTCTTTTTCATCTCATCCTCCAAATTTTTTCATTTTTTTCGATATTTTTTATTCGGCATTATTATTTTATAGCTTTTTATTGACTTTAAAATATTAGAATGATTTTTTTGATATCGAAAATCAATGATAATTGTTTTTCACGCTTATGATTGGCTCGTATTTTGATCAGGATGAGAGTAAGAGTTTCTGAACTAACCCGCTCATTGACTACAGCCTTATGGTCAGTCTGCCTCGAAATTACCTCTTTTTTTAACAGCCACAAGACATTTTCTTTAGGGTATAATAAAATTTCTATTATTGTCTTATACTGCTAAACCCTAGTGGTATAAGGGGGTGATCGTCGCATTTTAAGGGGTTTTCAATAGCCAATTGTCGCAAAAGTACAAATCGTTGGACCAATTTTCACCTTTTTTTTGATATATTAAAAGTTTAAATTTTAAACAAAAATCTTTCATACTAAAAAACAATCGAAAGTGACGGATGCTGAGATACATTTTGAGAAAAGACAAATTTTCAAAACGAATCTCCTCCCTGAGTTTTCAAAGCACAACAATGATTCATGATTTAAATTAACCAGACAGAACTTGAGCAGACCAATATAAAGAGTTTTTCGAAAAATTCTTTGATTTGGCTCCAGAATCACCAAAAACAGTATTTTGACCCTATGTTAACAAGTGCAAAATACAGTTTTTTGGTGATTCTGAATCTAAATCAAAGAATTTTTCCAAAAACTCTTCATATTGATCTGCTCACGTTCTGTCCAGTTAATTTGAATCATGAATCCTTGTTGAACCTTACAAACTCAGGGAGGAGATACACTTTTAAAACATAATTCCGTCACTTTTGCAAGCACGTTTCTGATTGGACGAGCCATCCGTCATTTTCGATTATTTTTAAGGATCAAGAGAGGTAAAAGTTGGTCCAATGATTTGTACTTTTGCGACAATTGGCTATCGACGACCACCCCCATAAATGCGCCAAATTAAGGCCGTCTATTACCCAGTGTAAAAACTGCACATTTGTCGAGCTGTATCAACAGATGGTTATTTATTTAACGAAAGGCCCAATTTACATGTATCAAATTGCTTTTCGACCCAAAAAACTTTTCTGTTAAAAATTCTGCAATTTCATTCTCATTCTGAAGACGCGAAACATGTCAATAAAACCAATTTTTAAATTGAAATAAAATATGTTAACTATTTAATCTTTATTTGACTTAGAACGATGTCATGAAATTTTCTCAGAAATATCGGTTTGAATTTGTTATACTGTATTATATAGTATATGCAAGTTATATATGCAAGTGTTAAATCGTCCTATCTTATATCAAGAATTGGGTAGGTTTTCACGCCGATTTTTATTCAAGATCTAAACGTGTATCAAACGGGCTTGTTATCAGAAAACAAAGTCGGTCCACAAAGAGGTGACAAAAATATATAATAAACTTTTACCCTAGATTTGTATTCTGAATTTCAGTGCTAATTACATGCATCTTGTTATATCGATCCTTTTTATTTATTCCGTATTTTATACTGACGTCAATATGAGAAATCCAAGAGATTTTGCATGGTCACTTCCTCGAAATCAGTGATTTCATCGCATGAGAGGATTTTCGAAATAGCAATTTTGTACAAAATTTTCGAAACTTATACCGGTACTTCGGATTTTGGTTTTATTTACCGTTCTTTACTGAATTTTAAAAATGTAGATAACCTTAAAATATTCTAGTCAAAATGTATGCCTTTTTCCGGCCGAAAAAATATGTTTTTGAAAAACTATGAAGCTCGAAACCGATCTAGTATTAAAAATTTGTTTAACAGCTGTTCAATAGTTTCATGATTTACAGTACTCTGGGCATTCATGATGGATATAGTCCTTAACCATACTATAGGGTTTCGCTCCTGATTACATGGCACGAGTTTATGGACTTTTAAATTTTCATAATAATGATGTTAGTACTGCATTCTGGTCCTCGTGCGCGGCGATTTCTCACTAACAAATAATCATGTACACCTCGCGAGGCCTTGGTGTAGTACTAGTGTATAAACTTCGTGCTACGAGTTTTGTATTACCCCAAAAACTTGGTCAATTGGTAAAGCCTAATTTCTGAAGCAAATTGGACAATTTATGGTGAAAATTTCTAATCTTAATCCGAGGTGTCTTTTGCGCATCCGTGGCGCAATGGCCTTTTAAATCGCAATTAGGAACCTAATCCATTATGAATGAAATTTACACAAGTGATCTGATGACTATTTGAATAATTGCACGTTGTAGCGTTTTTTTTCGAAAATTACTGTATTAAGTATTATTTTTGAAAAAAAATTTAAAATCATTCAAAAAGCTTTTGAGCTTTTAAGGGGGTGCATACCGTCCTGCAGATTGGTACATTTTTTCAGAGCGATAAATGAAAAGAAAAAAAATGTGAAAATTATTTTTTTAATTTTTATCTTCAATAAAAGTGTCCATAATCTTGCAAACCGTTTATATTTTATTTCTCCCATAACTAATTATCTGGGAAAATATAAACAACACTTTTTCACTGGAGGGTACATCATTCCCCTAAACTCGACTACAGATGTTTTTTTTTAAAGCCGATCTTAATAAAACCTTCAGACATTGTCGGGTGTAATGACCTAAGAAAAGTCTTGTTTTTATGTTGCTTATTAAAAATTTCCTTGATATGAAAGTTTTTTCCTATTGAAAAATGGTTTAAAATAGCAAAAAGTAAGAAAAACAACTGTTTTTTAGATAAAATTGACCTTCAATTGCGTTTTGATTATTAAAAAATGTTTAACTATCTTAAAGAAAGTGGCCTAATACACCACATCTTATTGGAATTTTTGAACCAGCATAAATTTAAATAATTTAGTGCAATGGCCTTATCGAGTGTACCACCGAGTGTTAAAATTGCAGTCGATAGTTTAGAAATGAAAAGCGCGACACAACTGCCATTAGTTTGACATACGGAATTTAATAGATACCCAAAAATTTACTAATGTGGATTCGCCTGATTGTTTTATGAGAGTCAAAAAACCCACTAATAAAAAATTTGTGGACTTGATTGGCGGAAAATTTTTATAATTTTTTTCTAAAAAGTCGACAAAAAATGACAAATAAACATATTATATTTTCAAAAGCAGTCAGAAAATATGTAACATGCATGAAAAAAGTTAATAGTGGCCGTGTTTTTTTAGTTTTTATTCAAGATTATCAAAAACACGATCAGAAAAAATTTTGGACAAAATGCGGCAAATTTAATAATAGTTTGAATTTTTTTTTGAAATTTTTACGATTTTTCAAAATGAAAAACTCGAACTCAAACTTTTCCTAATGAATAAAATAATAATTTTATCAAGCTGAACCATATTATATGGTTCAGCTAACTATAAATTAAGCAAGTAAAAAATATACTGAACTTAATTTATTTTCCGTAAGTTATAACGACTTCCAGTCTGCTGGGTTTTATGGCACACCTAAGATTTTCCCATTACACTATAGCCCAAAGTGAAGGATGCACCGTAATATTTAGGAATAAGGTTGGCACAGAATAGTATGTTTTTTTTTTCAAAAATTACTTAATTAAATTTTTGAAAGAAATAAGTGGTTCTTAGAAGTTTTTAGATTTTTTTCCATTACACCAAAGACGAAAAACGATACGGTGACCTTCAAGTTAGGAAATGAGGTTTTGATTCAGTAACAATAGTGATAAATTACGGCCGGAAAAATTTGTGGGCCAATAAAACACCTAATTCAAGAGTTTTGGAACAAAATAATATTTTCAACAACAGTCACGTGATCTTATTTTCGGAAATAAGGATTAATTTATGACATATTCCAAACCTATTTTGAATTATTTCGTCACGTGATTTAATTCGGACTTTAAATGTAATAGAGAAAAATGTCTTAAAACGTTTGAAGTTGACCCTGGAAGTTTTTTTGACTCGTACTTTGAGTACTTTTCAAATATCGCTAATATGGCCTTCTTTCAAAGTACTCAAATCCGGTGGAGACCCTTAAAATAAATCGTACGATATCTAAGAACTTTTATTGCATTTTGAATTAGCTCCGGTTAATAGAGCATTTCTAGAAGTCAAACTCTCCGAAAACAGATAAATATAATGCGTAGGCGAAAGAAAGAAGAGATTGATAAATTATTTTTTCATGCGCGAGATAATCCATAGTTTTAAAGAATAGTTATTTTTCAATGAAATGGTGATGAAAACATTCCATCTTTTTGCAGATACAATACCAACTTGGTGGCGGTTTAATATTTGAAAATGATGAAATGTCACATTAACCGAAATTGTGTATTTATGCACTTGTTTCTGAGAATCGCAAAATGAGAGTTTTTAAATTTTTTTATTCAACATTGATAACTTTTTATATACTTTTTTTAACAAATTGTTTTATAGGACTGTAGAGAATTTTTTGAATAATAGTGATTATCATTGAAAAAATATAGTTGAATAATGAATTGTTGGTTATAATTGCTGCAATTCAAGCGCTGCGCCACGGGTGCGCAAAGACCTACGGGTCCAGAATTGTCGCCACTACGGGAGTTAAGCTGATTGAAAATTGAATGTTGATAATGAAACTTGCTCATATGGCTCGATTTATAAGTATGGCATGGGTAAGATTCATGTCTAAAGTCTACGAGTTTAAGAGAGTACCGACGAGGCAGTCCTCGGATCATATCCTTTATCACCTTTTTGGTTAGAATGCGTACCACAACTAAATCACACTTAAAAGGAGTAGTGGCTACGCATTCTAACAAAAGGTGAAAACGGGATAAGATAAAACTATTTTTGTGCATCTCAGAATTGTTAATCTGGTTTGCTTCTAAAAAATAAAAACAATTTCGATTTGACCACAATAAATTCCAGATTTTTCCAAGTAGTAAATTTAGTATTTATGCCGTATTTTTTGAAAGACCTTAATTCAACTTTCAACCGCTATCTTCAATTTAATCTTTAGCGGACCAGCAACTATCGCGCAGAATTATGAGTTTCGAAAATAATTAGATTTTGATATTTCTGCGATGACATTAAGACTCAAATCAAATTCAAAAAGGATATTTTCTAGAATAGTATTTCGAGGGTAGTAGGACTCTAAAAGTACTACTTATTGATTTCAAATGAAAATATGCAGTTTTCGAACGTTCTAAGACAAAATAACCTCATTACAAACTTTTTGTCTAGAATTTGCGACGACACTCTAAGGGTATCCTGCTCCTAATCTTGAAACATATTTCTTCGATAAAAATTAGCCGAAAGGGCCTCGAGGATATATTCAGATTGCCATTTTGTAGAACTAGCCTTTCAAACTTGCGAAAAAAATTTGCCACAAACTTTTTTGTATGACCACACCGCTCCTCACATAAGGGACAAGAGCCACCTAAGCCAAAACGGAACATCCTACTCCTCTGAGGTTATATTTTGAAATAAACTAAATTTTTAACCTAACCTGTATAATTAGATACAAAATTTGTAGGAGCGCTTTGTCGATAAGTGCTATTTTATTCTTGACATACGTCAATAACCGGTCAAATATCGGTTTTGGATTTTTTAATCGAAAATCTATCTCGCTCCTAGGTTAAATTCATAATTTACTCAAATTTGCCAAAAGCTAGCTTAAACAAACAGAAACTTTGTAGGAGCGTTTTTTGTCAAATTGACCAAAACAAAAATAATGAATTTTTCAAGGACGTGAAAAATTTCGAACAAAAATGTGGCTTCGATTTTCGAAAGTAGGGCTCAAAAAAGCTGAGGAAACACTTGAAGAGAAAGTTGCTTACGATCAACACGATATTTTGAAGTTTTAGTGGTCACATTGACACAAACGTTCTTTTCTGAACATAATTTTGAGACAAATACTTAGAAAAAAAATCGAAAAAACGCAAAATTTTCCGAAATTTTTTATGTTGTCATTGGGTGGTCTTTATGCGTTCAAATCATAAAATTGATTTGGTTGCAATTTTTATGACAAATAACTGCAAGAAAATAGTAGGTAGCAAGGATACCTTAAAGCACTCAGGCGCTGTTTATTTTCCCCTGTCAGTGATTCGCTATATGCGAGAATTTTATATTCCTGGAAACATATTTACTAGGAATGGAATTAAATTGTGTCTAATTAATCACATACAAAGAAATGGTGTAGACTGTGGTTGTCCCTGCACATTATTAAATAGCAACAAAATATTTCCAGAAGATTTCGCACTGAATTTTCAAAAAAAAAAGTAAATAGTTATCCGTGAAAAATGGCCCTTGAACCTAATGGTAGGATTAGTTTGAACAAAAATTTTGGGCAGATTTAAGCAATCAACTGTACTGAGATAATAAATTAAAGTTAAAATATTAATTATTTAATGGTTTTTTTATTTATAAAAAATACTCGAATCTGGCCTCCTTTTTGCTCTAGGAAAACGCCTATCTTTTTGTTTAAGAAGTTTTGGAAAAAAAAAAACTATCTTTTTGCCTTTCACCTATTACGCCGGAAGTCAGGAAGAAAAGTTTTATTTCAGATGCGTGGCCGACTTGCGGAGGCTTACGTAGGTTTTGCAGTAGGTTCACCTATACGCCGGACCCTGCTGTATAGTGTTTTTCGACTTTGACGAACACACTGAACACAAAAAAAATAATTTCAGAAACATCAATTTTAAAAAATGTATTGAATTTCAAATTTACTCTGAACTTCAATCAAGACTGAAACAGTGGCGTAGATTCGTTTTATTGTGATCGCTTATTATCATGCAATTAGGGGGCCCTTGTCCTTTTTACTAGTTTTTAAGGCCAAGTTTTTATTTAATTCGTTTCCACAACATCAATTCCGATAACTTCTTAGATAGCTCAAACTGAGCACAAATATTTGTGAAAATAAAATAAAAAAATAAGTTTACGGATCAATTTGTTTTTACTTCTTTTCTTTAGATTACTTGAAATTGTTTAAATTACTAAGTTTTTTAAAACAATTGGTAACAAATCGTCGGAGTCGGACATATTTTTAAATTCAATTATTCCCAGATATTTTTTGCTCTGTTTAAGTATCTAGGATTCCAATCGGATGCAGGTAGCAAGCGCATAAATCCATTTTTGACTAAACTTAGTAAAAAAAGACCAGATATTGAATCAATATTTGAGTGCTTAATTTGGTTCTCTTGTTATTTTTGTTGCATACAATTACAGTAAATAACAGCAGTACCAAATCTGAAAAATGTATATCCCTTTAACACATTTTTGATGATTTGAGAGATGTAGGCTGAAAAGAAGATAAAGCGGCTCATCAGTGGCTAGAAGGGGGTCTCAGGAGTGTTAGGATTGGCTCCCCCAACCTAACTCTCAAATATCAAAAAGGTGTTAAAGGGATATAAGAGGCCTAGCAAGCGTATACAATCGACTTCCGTTAATTTAACTTTCACCAGCTTTCTTTAATTAAATCTTAGCGGGACAAGCCCTATTATTATTGCTTTCTTTTGATAATCACTTTGAATTTTAAGAGAATTTTGGCATCTCCTGGATCATTTTAATACTGTTATAAAACTTTTTTGAATTTGATTTAGATCAAAACATTTGCATCAATTAAAAAAAAAGAAATATTTTAATTAAAAGGCTGAAATTTGTCTCAATTTTATATTACAGAATATAATTGGTAATTTATAATCCAAAAAATGCGAAATTTAATTTTGCCTTCAAAGGCTATATATTTTTTTAATCTTCTGTGTTGGTCTATCATAAACACAGTACAAGAAATTCTTGCATTTTTTTTCCCAGCAAAATCACATATTCTGATCACATCTCATTTGAAAATTACTTGGGATTTTTAATATTAATAAGGTTAAAGAAGTCAACTAAAATTTATAATGCTGTTATTTGTTTATGATAAAAAAGATAAGTTGAGGACCCTACAACCTTAATTACAAATATATTTACTTTTTATCTGTGTTTTGAAAAAGGGTGTTTGACTGGTGGTATATAGCCAAGAGCCCAGGCAATGATAAGGGATCTGGAGGAGGCCGGTTATTGCCCTATTACTTTGCTGGTGGCGGAAAAGATTAACTGGAAGGACATGCAGTCACAATAGTTTAAAAAATTTACAATCCGATTTGTTAATCGTGAAATACATTATGCTTCATTTTTAGTACGAAAAAAATTGTAGAAATAAATGAAGAACAAATTTGACGCTTTTTGAAGCCTTATTTAGAATATTGACTAAAGTTGAGGAATAATAATTGCCAGAATAAAAATTAAACAATTCCCAGCCACAAAAGTCACCAACAATTTCAAGGCAAAAACAATGGTTAGCAGGCTGAGTTTCTCGTTGCTGCGCTTTTTCGCAAAATACTCACGCGCGATTGGTCAATATCCGGAATAACTGTTTGATTGGTTAATTTTTGATGGAAGAAAAAGCGCAGCAAACAAGAAAACTCCAGGCTGTATGCTTACCATTAATTTTTGTCTTAGAAATTTGTCACATAAAGTCAGGGTCCAAGTAAAAAAACTAACCTCTCTTAATCCTGCCACTTACGAACTATTTACATCAAAGGATTTCCTAATTGAAGATATATAACGTTTGAATGGTTTTACACAACACCACGCTTTGAATCAGCGCCTGTGGATGGCTTATTAATTAAGAATACCATTCGTAGGTTCGGAAACCCTCCGAGCGAGTGCTTCTCCTCATTTAAGGGAACGTTACAAAATATTTTTGTCTTGATTTCATCATTCTTCTTCTTTTTGGTATTTGTTGATGACTGCTGAATAACATTTTTTCGCAAAACATAAATATCAATAAAAGCTAAAACTAGTATTTATGATGATTTTCATATTAAAAGTATTCTGATTCAGAAGCAGTTTTATCGACTTTGCTTGCAAATAAAATCACATTCAGGTAAATTCGAGCAATTTAATTTTGGAGAAAGCTATTTTGTCCGAAAGGCCGAATTCGGTTCAAACGGGGATCGTTAGTAACGATTCGTTACACAAAATAAACCAATGCTAGACTATTATAAATACGTTGCAAATCGTTTTGGCCAATAAACATGATTTGAAAATTTTAGAAGATGACCTTGATGTCTTTAGTCTATATGTAATAGATTTATTCGAAAAATGTTATTTCGCGATAATCATTCAGTTTTACCAGTTTTTTACGATTTCATACTGGCACATGAAGCAAATGTTTTATTTTGGCATCAGAGTAGCTAAAAAAGAAAAGAAATTGGCTAATAAATGCTAAATAAAGTTGTCTGAGTGGTTTTTTCATCGGAAAATTTCGTTCGCAGTTAATGTTTAACAATTTTAAACTAAGACGCCGGAAATTACCGGGAAATATTTTCCTCTTGTTGTCAAATTTATACTGCATTCTGAAATTAAATCTAGGAGAGATACGATTTGAAAAGGGAAAATGTGAATTATGGTGAGTTTTTGGCAGTTTTCAGAAAATACATGACCGAGATTAGAAAACTGCTTCGCTAATTACGAGCATTATACCAGTATAGACATTCTACAAGTAGTGTTTTTTTTACGTGCGAAATAAATTGTCATTAGGTAATTACGCCATAAAATGGTAATATTACCGTAGGTGAATTATATTGTTCACTTTGACATCGGCTATAGCTTGGCTTTCAAAATATAAATCCACTAGTTAACCAATTATAATTGGTCGTAAATTACACAAATGAAATTTCGCTATTTCAGGCAAAAAAATCAAAATGTAAATAAAATTATTTAAAGTCAATCGGTAATTGGGCAATACTCTCTTAATAAAAAGTGTAAATGTGCCTTTTTGTGGTTTAATTGGCATTTATTAGATGACGTGTAGCATACAAAGAATGACTCGATGTTTTACCATAATAATTTGGTAATCTGATTATTCAAGAAAAAAAGAATGCTCATCGAGTTCAATTACTTTGTGGTTTTTAATACGTTAATTCCAAAGGTGACGTCATTTATTGCTGACCATTGGAATTACTATGACCAGTCTATATGGTTTTGTTCGAATTAATTTATTGTTTGCTGATTTTTCAAGCAAAAAACTTGACTTGAATAACAGTTTCATTATATATTTATGAACTTTGACCATTTAACAAGAAAAATAATATGTTACTGTACACATTAAGTAATGGGTTGTACTAATTCCTTTACGGTAAATGTCGTAATGTTAAGACAACGGGCATAAGAATTTACAAATATCTTACAGAAGGATTATACTTTTGCATTACAGAAGAGTAAAATTTCCGTTTTTGTGTTAAGACGAAGTTTGAGTTTCATATCGTAGTATTTATCGTAGGATTTGATTGATTGAATTGAATCGCATTAGTAATTGAAGTTTGATTCTTGTAAGATCATAAAATTACAAACAGAAGAAATACACTTTTAGCAAGGGAAACAGCGAAAAAAACCGTGTAAAAACAGAAACTTTTATTAATAAGGTTATAAAAAATTATTATCGATAAATTTTGATAAAATTTTATTTCTTTAAGGAAAGATTTTTATTAAACTTTAGAAACTTGATTTATGTAAGTTAAATGAAATTACTGTGCAAGATTACACTACAATCAACAATGTCTGTTGTTATAAACCTAATTGAGAAACATTTATGGTGCCTACTTGGAAATATTTTTATATAAAAACAACACAAACTTTTTTCATTTCATTTTCATTCATTAGTTTAATAAAAACAGAAACGCATTGTTAGATTTTAGTGTCAGAAGATTTGATTTAGAGTCCCAATCATATTTTTTATTTTTAATCGTACGTCAATAGGCTACTTACATAAAATTACGGTTAATAATCTCTGTGTTGGTGCAATTTTGCACAAAGTCCAAATCACACGTCAATCAACACTATGGAGTTAAAATATTGAAAAAGTTCATGTGAAGAAATTTTGTTCGCTAGAAATTCTGCATCTAATACGACATTTTTTAAGATGATCTGTAACATAATTTGTTCACTTGTGCTCGATCGCGTCACCCTAAGCTTACTGTAGCTATATAAGACCAAAGATTGATAACAAATCGGCTGAAATGCTGATAAAAAATTGTTTGATGGTGTTTTTTCATGGAAAATAAGTCCGCAGTTATGTTTCAACAATTTTAAAACAAGACCGAAAAATGTCAAGTTTTCGTTGCGCCCGCAAAATATCAACAACGACATTTTGAGGCAGTTTTAAATAATATTCATTTTATTTCTTGCTTAATACAGTAAATACAAAACAAATAACTTTTCTCTAACTGGCCTGAATATACAGTTAGTTAAAGCCTAACGATTAGACAACTCAGCGTTTTTTCTACATTTGGAAAGTATACGGTTGGTTGGGGTCGCCAAACCAGCATTCTGCATTTCAACCCGCTTTTGGTGAGCTATAACATCAAGCTCGGGGCAGCGGACGTTTGTTGCAATCGTGGGCTGAGCAACTGGCAACACACGAGCTTTAGCAAGTGTTGCCCATTGGTCTACTTTGCCATGGTCTCACACGAAAGATGTTGCCCCATTGGCTCATAGTCCGATTTTTTAATTTGAATACATGTAGTTTCTGAAACTTAAGGGTAAGCTTAAGCGTTAGCCTGTACTGCTAGTACACCCACTCATATTATACAAGGTCTAGCGCGCACACCTAGCGGTGGAAAAAAAGCTAGACGTAGTATGCTAACCATCCGCTCCTAATTTGAATATTTCGATAAAAATTTAGCCGAACAGGGCCTGAGGACACAATTCAGATTAGCAGTTTTGTAGACTACCCTTTAACTTGCGAAAAAATTTGTCAAAACTTTTGTTGCATGAAATAACTCCCAGACACATTAGCTGAAACAAGGACTAAGCAAAAACGAAAGATTCCTACTCCCTGAGGTAATATTTGAAATAAAGCCTATAATTTTTAACATAACTTGTCTAATTAGTAAACAAACTTTCAGTGCGTTTTTGTCGATAAGTGTATATTTTTTCATCGAACATGCAAAAAACACCGTTTCGAAAAATCTACCTCCCAGGTTTAAATTGCAATTAGCTAAAAATACATACTTCCGGCAACATAGCACAAACAGTCTTTTTCGCAGCTTTGGATACTTTCTTAATGAAAATTAAAAAAAAAGGATAACAGTTTTTCCGCTTTGAATTTCGCAGATAATGTCAAATTTTGACATTCAAAATAAGACGAAAAAAATCAGCTTTTCAGAAATTTTTTGCTCCTGGTACCTCATTACGGTTGTTCACATGCTATCTTAAATATAATTTAAACGTCTTCCAGAGATTACCGACTATACTTAATAGAAGAGGCGGGGGGGGGGGGGGGGGTGTGTTTTATCACTTCTATGTCTATGCGAGAGAATAAGCATTCGAAAAAGTCATTTTGCCTATAGAACCCCTGTAAACACGGTTTTTGATATTTGTTCTGATTATAAATTCCACATTATATCGTGAAATTTCACAATCTATAATTTATTTAAATTCATCAAAATTATAGTAAATTCGAAAAAAATTGCCATAGAATTACCAAAAAAATTCAGAGTGTTGCCATTGGTCTGAAAAAATCAAACTGCGAAAAAGTGTTGCCANCTGAAGATGAATAATAAATTCGAAACGTTGTAAAAATACTATTTTTATATAGCAAATACCAAATATAATTTGTGCCTCAAAAACCCAAATACAACTTGTAAATTTTGTAGCTAGCGTAAATTGGTATGAAATGTATGACTCATTGTTAGTCATCCCAAATACGCATTATTGACAGCCAATCAAAAGTGTTTTTATATTTTATAGAAAATGGAGCTTTTTCAAAACTAAATTATTTCCCAGGGTTATGTTCAAACACGTACTAGTAAATAGAGATAATTTTACGAAGACACCACTGGTGGCTAAGTGTAACATTTTTTTATTTTTAAAATTTTTGAAAAATTAAAAAATATACTACAGAATGTATTCCCGAGAAAAATTAAACGATCGAATAAAAGTTTTATTATATATTATTAGTAGTACTAATTTAGTACATTGTATAAAACATCCATTCAGCCCAAAAATGTGGGATTTGGTGCATAATTTAACCAGGATTTCAAGAAAAATTTCACTAACGATTTTGTTTACGTTTTTGTTGGATGTCTCGAAAGTTGAATATGCTAAAAATTCTAGAAACGAAATTTTATTTCAGAAAAAATAATCGACTACAGTCCCTACCCCCTCGAATTGCAAAAAAAATNTTTTTCAAAAAAATAGTCGCTTGTTAATTCCTTCGATTAATTTTAATAAAAAAACTTAATTTATTTTGCTCAATTTCTCAAATTTTTTCGAAAGCACATAAATCTCATGCTTCTAGGATGCTCACCAAGTCAGATGACTACAGCGTGAGTCTTTTCGATTTCTCCGTTTTTTTACCCAGGTGGCTAGACAGCCAAAATCTTAAGGCAATTTTGGCTGTCTACCCGCCTATGTAAAAAAACGGAGAAATCGAAAAGACTCACGCTGTATATAATTTTTAAAGACGTTACAAATTATCAATTTGTTAACAACTTTGTTACGGCGAGAAGTAATAAATATTTATTTATAATTATAAACTTTTTTATTTATTTTGGTATATTTAGTTCGATATTTTTTATTCATGATCTGTAGGTATATAGTTTTAAAAAGACCCCCCAAAATATGCCATCGGAAAAGATGCTCACAGGGAAAATTAAATCATTTTGTGTAAAAACACATGTTTTTAACCTTTTTCTTAGAACATATTTCGGACTGCATATTTCTGTTTCTGTTTAAAACATTTTATACGTAGTACGTAAACCGACTGTATGATGAAAAAAAATTATTAAAATTATCAGGTTAATTTATACTAATTCTCTCTCAAATTATTCAATAATATGATGTCTTTTGTGCTTATTATTCAATCTTGCCATATTCAGTATTTGCCAGAATGCACGCTAAAAAAGTTAAATTTACATATTTATATTATTGGAATGAAACTGGATTATGAATGAGTTGAACTTGACCGTACAACTGCGTAGGCGTCAATCTCTGAGGTCAAATAAGAATCTTTATCATCATGCTCGAATACTTCATCTGGCCCAGTACAAAGCGTATCACATAGACTGCGTCAAAATCGACGTAGAAGCGCTTCCAGCCGGGGTCGAATTTCACCCAAAAGACGAATGTGAGCTTTTATTAGTGGCGGATGATCGAGGAGCAGTTTCGATCATTGATACCGAAGCTGATGGAAAGATAAGACAAATTGTCCGACAATGTCGACATCAGTGGGTACTTATTTACAATCCGTTTTAAAAAAAAAATATTTTTGCTGGGATCGATACTGGCCATACAAATTATTTGACAATTTTGGGCATAAATATAATTTCAGCTTCATGTCAAGGCAGAGCTGTGTACGAGTTTACGATTTTTTACGGTATTTTTTTGTCGAAAGGACTGATGATTTTAGATAAATGTGCGGAATTTACGGTTTATCAAAAAAAAAATTCGAAAATAATTCAAAAAGAAATCTGACTCCGCTGAGAGGTCATATTACTTATTTTGAAAAATAAGTGTTCTCGAAAACGCCTTCTAAAAAACTCGAACGTGATAAATTTTTTCTTCAAATATTTATTTAATATTTTTTCATCCACAGAAGTAAACACAGGACCATATCGTAGATAATACCTGTCTGGAAAAAGTAATTTTATGAGCTTTTTGCTAAACATTGAGAAACATGCATATCAATGTTATAGAAGGACAAAAAAATACCCTTGTTTAATTTTTACGATGATTTGCGACCTGTCTTGAAAAATAGGCTCATTTTAGGTCTCTTTTTTTTTAGGTAGGCCCACTTGTGTGATTTCGACTGGAGAACTAGACAAGATAGCGGACAAATGGTTTTTGGCATGTAAAACCTTGGAAAAAAATATCGGTAGAAAATTTTTTTTGAACTTTTCAGGTGCTATCACGTGACCGAAATCAGCATATCGAAATTGCTCAAAATTACCGAAAAAAACCGGTTTTTTTGCGAATTACCCGTGAACCGGTAATCACCGGAAAAAAGAAAAATTTCTACCATGATTGAAATTTATACAAATCGGTTAAAATCAGATGGCCAAAATACGTTTGTCGCTATCTAGTCTGGTTCTCTCAGAACAGATACCCCTTAAGTGGCCTACCTAAAAAAAGCGACCTTAGCAGAAAATAATCCAATTTGTTTTTTACGTGTTTAATTTTTGAAAAGAATTTCTTAACTTTTCGAAAATGTTTATTAAAGGAGGTCATTTTACAAGGACGTCGAAAATCATCGTTAAAATTAAAGAAGGGATAATTTTTTGTCTGTTATTGGTTGAATGTTGTCATTTGTTTAGGGTCGCTTTTTTTTTAGGTAGGCCCACTTAAGGTATCTTTCAGAGAGAACCAGACTAAATAGCGACAAAACTGGTAATTTTGCATCTGAATTCTTAACTGAAATTGTAGTGGTGAAAATTTTTCTTTTTTTTTCCGGTGATTACCGGTTCACCGGTAATTCGCAAAAAAACGTTTTTTCGGTAATTTTGATCAATTTCGATGACTGATTTCCGGTCACGTGATCACCTGGAAGTCTCAAAAAAATTTCTACCGTATATTTTTTCCAAGTTTTACGTGCAAAAAAACCATTTGTCGCTATCTGTAAGTTCTCCAGACGAAATCCAAGTGGGCCTACCTAAAAAAAAAGACCTTAGCAAAAAAAAATACTTTGTCCAGACAAGTATTACTTCGATATGTTCTGCATTATTTTAAACAAAACAATTACTTCTGACATAATTTTTTAGCAACTCAAGAACCGCGATTTTCGATATTGTTGGACGCTGATGGAAATGGAATTTTAGTCGCTTCTGCTGATCATTCTATATCACTTTGGAGAAGCAAAAATTGTGTAGCTCTTTTCAATCAAGCAAAATTCTGGCTCAGTTCGATGCTTAGCCCCCAATCCTCAAAATGTTAATGGTAAAAACTTGAAATATTCAGAACATTTTGTAAATGACACTCGTGGGATCATGTTAACATGTTTTTTAGTTGACAGTTTTTAAAATGTCTATATTTGCTATGAAAGGTCACTTTTCTAGTAAAGTAGAAATTAGAAGCACAAGTTAAACACTTTCATATAAAAATATACTATCATTCAAGATAGATATAGTAAATATAGGAAAAATGGGGATGGTATTTTTCGCATGGATTATTTTGTATTTTAAAATGGCTAGTTTTTTTAAGCACCTCAAATTCAGCGGTGGATAAATCAGAATGGTACATACGATCTTGATTTCTTGGCTATAATTTAATTATCACATTATGTGCCACTGGCAAATCAAGCGTCACACTATGCTATGGGAAATCNTTTTTTTTAGGTAGGCCCACTTAAGGGGTATCTGTTCTGAGAGAACCAGACTAAATAGCGACAAACGGTATTTTGCATCTGAATCTTAACTGATTTGTAGTGGTTGAAATTTTTCTTTTTTTCCGGTGATTACCGGTTCACCGGTAATGTCGCAAAAAAAACGTTTTTTTCGGTAATTTTGACAATTTCGATGACTGATTTCCGGTCACGTGATCCACCTGGAGTCTTAAAAATTCTACCGTATATTTTTTTCCAAGGTTTTACGTGCCAAAAACCATTTGTCGCTATCTTGTCAAGTTCTCCAGACGAAATCACAAGTGGGCCTACCTAAAAAAAAAAGACCTTAGCAAAAAAAATACTTTGTCCAGACAAGTATATCTTCGATATGTTTTTGCATTATTTTAAACAAAAAAATTACTTCTGACATAATTTTTTAGCAAGCTCATAGAACCGCGATTTTCGATATTGTTGGACCGCTGATGGAAATGGAATTTTAGTCGCTTCTGCTGATCATTCTATATCACTTTGGAGAGATCAAAAATTGTCTAGCTCTTTTCAATCAAGCCAAAATTCTGGCTCAGTTCGATGCTTAGCCCCCAATCCTCAAAATGTTAATGGTAAAAACTTGAAATATTCAGAACATTTTGTAATATGACACTTGTGGGATCATGTTAACATGTTTTTTAGTTGACAGTTTTTAAAATGTCTATATTTTGCTATGAAAGGTAACTTTTCTAGTAAAGTAGAAAATAGCAGCACAAGTTCAACACTTTTCATATAAAAATATACTATCATTCATAGTCTATGATATAGTAAAAATATAGGAAAAAATGGGGATGGTATCTTTCGCATGGATTTATTTGTATTTTAAAATTGCTAGTTTTTTTTAAGCACCCTCAAATTCAGCGGTGATAAATCAGAACTGGTACATACGATCTTGATTTCTTGGCTATAATTTAATTTCACAAGTTATGTGCCACTGCCAAATCAACGCTCCACACTTATGCCATTAGAAATCCCGTTGATTTACGAATTAAAATGCTAAAATTCTTGTTTTTTAGGATAACGGGTCATATTACAATGTAATTTTTTAATTGGCAATCACAATAGAATTTCTTTCACTGAGGTGTAATTTGACCCCATTCGAGTCATTTTGTAATTTGACCCCCCTGGTTCATATTAAAAAATTTGACCCCAGCAATATCTCGAAACAATTATAAGGCCATATTTCAATAAATCGTATGATCCAGTTCCACACTATCTCACAGGTTTGAGGTCCCTACGTAACCAGTCCATAAAACTGCAACAATTGAAACTTGTCCATGCTAAAGATACCACCACTGAAGAGACTCTAGGCCAAAAATGTAACCGCCATATTATTAAACAAATTCTTGATCAATTATAAATTGAATTTATAAAAATTATTTTTTTCAGTATTTGCTGCTGGAGGTCGAGATTGCGATATTTGTATTTTTGATCTTCGCGAGAAACGGCGTGTTGCAGCAACCAATCGAATTCATCCCTCAAACCATGTTGAACTTGTTCACTTTCCAGATCAAAATGGAAAAAGTAAAGAAAACAGATTAAGGAGGTCGACGCTACCAAATCACAGATCAGGTTTTGGGGATTATTTTTATCAACGAAAATGCCTTTTTATGAACCTGTCATTTACCAGAAACTATCAGTTTCTAGAAAAAAAAAATTAAAAATAACCCGAAACTTACTTCGTAAAGTTATACGTAACGTTTTTCAAGTTTGTGCAAAATTTCATAGCGCGGAGTTTGATGTGAAATTTTTTTGAATAAAATATTTTTTTGACACGCAAATTTTCTTAAAAGAAACCAAAGAAGAGATATAAATTATGCCGTGGTATAACTAGCATGTCCACCATTAAAATCGAAAGATACCAAATTGAAAAAAATGATATGTATCGAATTTAATGGTAGGCACGCTAGTTAAACGATGGTCCTAAAAAACGAACCAAGGTCCGTGTTTTTTAGATACTTCACATTTTTCGGAGAATTACTTCAGAACTTGCGCATACGATCTCTTTGAAATTTTGGGTCATAAAATAGCGGTTTTAATTTTAAATAATCTTTATAGGTCAGATTCTGTTAAAATAAAAAAAATCGGTAGAGGCTTTTTTTTTTTTTAAAGAAGCTTTCAGTTGCACGAGTTTTTCTCGAAGATGGATGAACCGATTTTGAAAATTCCAAAAAAAGATGAGAGTCAATGGTTTGATACCTTGCATGACGCTCTTNTTGCAGCAACCAATCGAATTCATCCCTCAAACCATGTTGAACTTGTTCACTTTCCAGATCAAAATGGAAAAAGTAAAGAAAACAGATTAAGGAGGTCGACGCTACCAAATCACAGATCAGGTTTTGGGGATTATTTTTATCAACGAAAATGCCTTTTTATGAACCTGTCATTTACCAGAAACTATCAGTTTCTAGAAAAAAAAAATTAAAAATAACCCGAAACTTACTTCGTAAAGTTATACGTAACGTTTTTCAAGTTTGTGCAAAATTTCATAGCGCGGAGTTTGATGTGAAATTTTTTTGAATAAAATATTTTTTTGACCCGCAAATTTTCTTAAAAGAAACCAAAGAAGGGATATAAATTATGCCGTGGTATAACTAGCATGCCCACCATTATCGAATTTAAGAGGGTGGCATCGATCCGGCAGATTCGTACATTTTTAATGGTAGGCACGCTAGTTAATCGACGGTCATAAAAAACAAACCGGAGAATTACTTCAGAACTTGCGCATACGATCTCTTTGAAATTTTGGGTCATAATATAGCGATTTTAATTTTAAATAATCTTTTTAGGTCAGATTCTCTTAAAATAAAAAAAAATCGGTAGAGCCGTTTTCGAGAAACCGATAATTTCCACTCAATGTCCGGTTATAAACCAGAAAAAACGGCTCTGCAGCACCACCCAGCGTGAAAAGTAATTTCAAAAAGATCGTATGTACCAGTTTTGAAGTATCTCTCCGAGAAATGTGACGTATCTAAAAAAACAGAACCAAGGCTAAAATTTTCAATATTTGTAAAAATTTCTTAAGAATAATCAGATTTTTTTCCTTTAATAAACTTGCAAATAACCCCATAGAATAGCTTTATTATCCGGCCAGGATAAAACTGTGTCTTCTGCATTATTTATAAATCAATACGAACTATATACTTCTGGAATTCAAGATAAAACTGTCAAATTATGGGATCTTCGAAAGTTTCGAGACTACCGAGATGCAAAATGTATAAATAAAAGCCCCTCTAGAAGAGGATTCACCTCGCTTGCTGCTAATAATTGCTCAGGTAAATAAATGGCGGAGGTATCTTTAGCATTGAAAATTTATATTAATTTTAAAATGGCGTAAGAACTAATAACAAAATAAAATCCACCATTTTTTTTGGCGAGGGGTATTTTTTGTGGTAATAAAGTAAAGAAAACTCTCTATTTTTTTGGTTGGGTATTTTTCGCAAAGCTTTAGTAGGAGAAAGAGGGGAAGTTATCTTTAGCATGATTTCTTTGGGTTTTTTTTCAATTTTAATGTTGGAAACAAATTTTCGCGATGAGAGATACTTTCATATGAAGAATGATTCGGCGCAAAAAGTCCAATTTGAAGAAAAAAACATGTCCAACAAAAATTTTATGTGGCAAAACTACATTTTCAAAACTTTTATTCCTTTTAAAAAAAAATTGAATTTTTTTCTTCAAATTTAAGTCGTTTAATAAGGCTTCATTTAACTTATTTGTAAGCAAAAAATACCATCGCCGAACGTATCTTTCTGAGCGTTTTTTTTGTTATATTCAAAGTTCATAAAAACGCAAAAGAAATCCATGCCAAATATTTTTCTTCTATATTTTAACTTGACGAAAAACCAATGTAAAATCTTATGTTGGAAAATACAAATTTTTTTGTTTTTTCGAAAAACAAAATTTCGAATATTTATTTTCAATTTTTTTTTCCAAAAAATTTTCAGGATTGTTTTTTTGCCACATTAATAAACCCCTCAATTTTCTTTTAGTGTTTGCATCGTGCCTCGACGGCATATTTACGAGTTCAGTATTGGCCCCATGGAAAACCCCGCGCGCAATTTCAAGGACACATTATGGAAGGCAGCGGCAATACCACGTGCGCATCAAAACGTCGCCTGACAAAAGTATTAATCTCTGGGAGTACCGATGGATACCCAAGATATTTACCCACTAGGCGAAGAATATACAAAACGAGAAAATCCACTGCTTCAGCCTATCACAGGTTCGAAAATAGAAAAATTAATTGGGTGGATTGTTTCATAAAAATAATTTTGCGTGTCAAATTACAAAAACCATTTTAATATGCTGATGTTTTAATAAATTAAAGTCTATGATATAATTATTATGGCTTACAAATTCAAATGGGGAAAACTGCTCAAAAAGTATAATAAATATTTGTTATTAATTTTTTATATTAATTTCGAATTATTTATTCATCATCACTACGGTATAATAGTTAAAAAACAGAAACAAAAAATATGCAGTTTTAATAATTTTTGTTTCTGTTTTTGAACATGTACAGCGTGAGTCTTTTCGAATTCTCCGTTTTTTACCCAGACGGCTAGACAGCCAAAATTGCCTATACTTTGCTATAGATTTTGGCTGTCTAGCCACCCGGGTAAAAAAGCGGAGAATTCGAAAAGAGTAACCCTGTAATTAAAAAATGGAAAGCACGTTCGTCTATAGAGACAAAAAGGCAATTCTTCAAAGATTATTCTAATTTGCAAATACCATAATAATGTAGCGGGTATTAATATTTTTAAATGTTTTTCTTTGTTTTATGAGCTAATTTACCTAAAAATGCACAAAATGACACGACAGTACTATTTTTTTGTAATTTGACACCTTATATTTTTCTCAATTTGTATTTTAAAACCCTTATAATTATAAAGTTTAATTTATTAAACTTTAGACTATTAAAATGTTATTTGGCAACAAGAAATTAATTTTATTTGTAATTTGACTCCTTATATTTTAGGTATAAAAATTGGTGGTGGAAGTGAAGCAGTTATGTATTGTTCCTGGTCACAGAATAATCGTATCGCAACTGCCTCGGATGATTGCATTGTTGCTATTTATAAACCAGATATTGACAGAAAACCTTCAAATAAAATACAACCACAAACTCAACATTATGGAATAACCTCTCAAGGTAAAAATTAGGAAAAAAACTAATTTTTAGTTGGGTTAACATTTCTTCGTTAAAAAAAAATTTTCGTCAAAATTTTTTTCGTCATAATATTTTTTCGTCATTATATTTTTTCGTCGAAAACTTTTATCAATTGCAGAATCAGTTTTAGGTAAGCTCGTGACCAGCACACAGATTAATTCGTGATGCCAACAAAAACTTATTTTAATATTGTTTTTTTCTTAATTTTTACGAAAAACTATTTTTTTAATAAAATTTTAACAAAAAAATATTTTGTAGTTAAAGTTTTTCCCGGTTGTTTTGATGAAATATTAAAACTTTTTTTTTCATAATCATCTTTTTTAAAGAATAAATTCAAATGTGTTTTTTCTACAGTTTCAAAGTTAAAAAAATTAACTTTAGTTTTCTTTAAAAAGACCTTAGCAAAAAAAAATACTTTGTCCAGACAAGTATTAATCTTCGATATGTTTGCATTATTTTAAACAAAAACAATTACTTCTGACATAAATTTTTTAGCAGCTCATAGAACCGCGATTTTCGATATTTGTTGGACCGCTGATGGAAATGGAATTTTAGTCGCTTCTGCTGATCATTCTATATCACTTTGGAGAGATCAAAAATTGTGTAGCTCTTTTCAATCAAGCCCAAAATTCTGGCTCAGTTCGATGCTTAGCCCCCAATCCTCAAAATGTTATGGTAAAAACTTGAAATATTCAGAACCATTTGTAATATGACACTTGTGGGATCATGTTAACATGTTTTTTAGTTGACAGTTTTTAAAAATGTCTATATTTTGCTATGAAAGGAACTTTTCTAGTAAGTAGAAATTAGCAGCACAAGTTAACACTTTTCATAAAAAATATACTATCATTCATAGTCGTATGATATAGTAAAAATATAGGAAAAAATGGGGATGGTATCTTTCGCATGGATTTATTTGAATTATAAAATGCTAGTTTTTTTAACCACCTCAAATTCAGCGGTGATAAATCAGAACTGGTACATCGATCTTGATTTCTTGGCTATAATTTAATTTCACAAGTTATGTGCCACTGCCAAATCAACGCTCCACACTTATGCATTAGAAATCCCGTTGATTTACGATAAAATGCTAAAATTCTTTTTTTTAGTAATAACGGGTCATATTACACATGTAATTTTTTAATTTTGGCAATCACAATAGAATTTCTTTCACACTGAGGTGTAATTTGACCCCATTCGAGTCATTTTGTAATTTGACCCCCCTGTTTCATATTAAAATTTGACCCAGAATTATTCTTGAACATTATAAGGCCATATTTCAAAATATCGTATGATCCAGTTCCACACTATCTCACAGGTTTGAGGTCCCTACGTAACCAGTCCATAAAACTGCAACAATTGAAACTTGTCCATGCTAAAGATACCACCACTAAAGAGACTCTAGGCCAAAAATGTAACGCCATATTATTAAACAAATTCTTGATCAATTATTAAATTGAATTTTAAAATTAATTTTTTCAGTATTTGCTGCTGGAGGTCGAGTTTGCGAATTTGTATTTTTGATCTTCGCGAGAAACGGCGTGTTGCAGCAAACCAATCGAATTCATCCCTCAAACCATCGTTGAACTTGTTCACTTCCAGATCAAAAATGGAAAAAGTAAAGAAAACAGATTAAGGAGGTCGACGCTACCAAATCACAGATCAGGTTTTGGGGATTACTTTTATCAACGAAAAATGCCTTTTTATGAACCTGTCATTTACCAGAAACTATCAGTTTCTAGAAAAAAAAATTAAAAAATAACCCAGAAACTTACTTCGTAAAGTTATACGTAACGTTTGTATTCAAGTTTCAGTTGGCAAAATTCATACGCGGAGTTTGATGTGAAATTTTTTGAAATATAGAAATATTTTTTTTGACCGCAAATTTTCTTAAAAAACCAAAAGAAGGATATAAATTATGCCCGTGTATATACAGCCTAAAGCATCCCAACCATAACAATATACGACAATAGATACCCAACCTGAATACATTAAAAAGGATACATGAATCGAATTATTACTCCAAAAAATGGTAGAGACACGACTAGTAACGATGATCTAAATAAGGAATCAGATACTCACATATATAGGTGCCGCTAGTGTGTGTATATATATATTCTAGATGGAGTCATTTCAATATTCGGAGAATCTGACTTCAGAACTGCGCACTCCACTGTCGTCGGTGTAATAGTTTTTGGAGCTTCACTTTAATTAATCTGAAGAGTTTGCGGCTTTAATTTTAAATAATCTTTATAGGTCAGATTCTTGTATTAAACATATGAAAAAAATCGCAGGAGCACGCCGATTTTCGAGAACCGTATGAATATTTGCCGGTCCGATAATCGTCAAGTATATGAACCGGAAATGTGGCCAGCGTGCAAGAAGTAATTCAAAAAGCGAGCGTATGTAACTCCAGTTTTGAAGTAATCTCTCCGAGAAATTGTGACGGTAGTCTAAGAAAAGCAGAACAAGCGTAAAATTTTCAAATTTGTAAAGAGAATTTCTTAAGGAATGTAATCAGAGCTTTATCCTTAATAACTTGCAAATACCCCAGAGAATAGCTTTATTATCCGGCCAGGGATAAAACTGTGCTCTGCATTAATTTATAAATCATACGCGTATTACCTTCTGGGCAAGTTCAAGATAAACTGTCAAATTATGGGATCTTCGAAAGTTCGAGACTACCGAGATTGATATTTTTTTCCAAGGTTTCACGTGCAGAAAATTATTTGTCGCTATCTTGTCTAGTTCTCCCAGTCAAAATCATGGTGGAGCAACCTAAAAAAAAGCGACCTAAGTTAGGTCACCTAACCATAATAATATAGCGTGTCTCATTCTTTTTTTGTTCGTTTCTGAGCAAAAATGAAAAAGTTTTTAATTTTTTTTCATAAAGACAAACTCACAAAAATATTCTTGTTCTTATAGTCACACACAACAGTACCTTATAAATTCTTTAGATTAATCTTTAATTTCAGAAAATTTGAATATTTCTTTTGAAAATTGTCGTTTAAATGAGTCATCTTATACCTCTGCTGAAGTGATGTCTGATTCAAATTCAAAAATTGGAAGTATAAAACATGATCCGACTCGCTTATGTCCCTGGCGCAATTTCACACCAAATAAAAAGCGTAAATTTATGGATGAAGAAATTAAAAATCCGAGGCCGCCCAAAAGAATAGTGATAAAACCCAGTGCAATCTTACCGCAATCCATTGCCCCACCAAAGGCTTCGCAAGTGTCGATTAAGGCCTTTTTGACGCCGAAAAAATGAAAAAAAAATAATACTGGTTTGGGCTCGTACTTATCCACCTATATAAAAAAGTCGGGAAAAATAATTGTTTCTAAGGTGACGGATTTTTTTGATCAGATGATTGTAAAAGATCTTTTATGACGAAACTGTGATAAATACAGTATGTAAAAAAATTGTTCGAGAACAAAAGGTCCAATTTTCTCTCGATTGAAAGTAATTTTCCTGCAAATCATAGGCTTTGATCCAGACAAATTTCCTTTGTTGTTCTCGAAAAATATTTTTACAGACTGTACCATAAATTTTTAAATGTTAATTTGGATCTTACAACGCTTTCACTTGTGTTCAAAAGTCAATAAAGCTTGTTTCGGTTAAAATGGGGTCATATTACGCGGGGCAAAAATAAGTCTTCTGTAAGCCTTATATTCCGATTCTAAATTATAATTGACATGAATATAACCCCATATGAATCAATTTGACCCTTTGGTGTCATATTACAAAATTTGATCCCGTTGACATTTTGCCGGAACAAAATTTCATAACCATACGATGACTATAGATCTCGCCATTTAAATTTTTAATCCATGGAAATTTAAACCGTCAATTTTCGATTTCTGACCTCGACCAGTTGACCGGTGATCAGCAAAAACATTCGACCACACCAAAAAAATCTGCTTACATTTCACAAAATTTAAAAAAAATTATTATTTTTTAATTGCTTTGAACGTTTGTAAAAAAATTGTTTTATAGAGGTCAGAAATCGAAAACTTAAATTGACCACTTAAATTTTCTTGGCTTTTGGATACAACAAAATAGATAGGTTGGTACATTTAAAAAAAATCACGTTAGAGCAATTTTGAATATTTTAACCAATTTAAAAATGTACTGAAGCTTATACCTGTACATGTTACACATATATTTTATTTTAACATTCAAACTTTGACCATTCATTCAGCCTGATAAAAATGATAGTTTCAGCATAGGCGCACATTTAAGGAGTCGGCGGAGTTTGGTGTATATGCTGTTCAAAAAAATCACCCATAAAACCTGACATCTCGAAAATGGCAGGGAATCATTTGCATCGATTTTTTTTTGTTATTTTGAAATTCCATAAAAACAGCAAAAAGTTTTTCCTGGCAAATAATTGTTCACAGTTTTGTTCCATGTATAGGGTGCGCAGCGGGAACTCTACAGACTAAGCTAAAAATGTTGATGAAAATTCGTTTGCAATCTGGGGGTTATCGCCACCGAAAAACTGATTCCGGACAAAAAAACTTTTTTTTTCGGTCCTGTGTTCAGAAAATGAGTTCTGAAAACCCGCAGCACTAACTTTAATTTTGCTCATTATAAACTAAATTTTATCAATTTTCCATGATAACGACTGAACTCACAAAAAAAAATTGCTATATATTGGTATATTGAAAAAAAAGTTTTGAAAAAATTAAAAGTTCGAAAAGATTTCGGTCATTAATGTGATTAAATGACCGTCATTTTGACAAAAATGCGTAGGCGGAAGATTCTAAATTTGCTCCAAAAAATTCCCAGGTCAAATTTTTTAGATCTACAGTAAGATCACATGCCAAATTTACAGGAGAACAGGAAAAACTTATTTTCCCCAGCTTACCGTCCGCTACTCAAATCAATAACCGATAAAAAATCCGATTTTTTTTATTATTTTTCCCTTTTGAATTCTGCCCAAATTTTTTTTTTCGTTTCCAAATTTTTCTTTGTTCAAAAAATAGAAGTTTGCCCGTTGCGCATCATATCCATGTATATGTTGAAAAGTACAAATAAATTTCATATTTGAATTTTTTTTTGCATTTTATTTGAAATTTTAAAATTAGCAAAAAAATTGCGAAGCGAAAGATACCGCCTTAGAAGATATATCTGTGGATATTCATCCGAAAAAATAAAGAGTCCTATGTGGATTAAAAACAGTTATTTTGTATTAATTTTATATTGTTTAGTCAATTCTAACCCTGCTTTTATGTATAAAGTCGAATTTCAAATTCAGACTATATCGAAAATGCTGCCTAGTCGTAAAAATTTATCACTACGTCACAAATAGTGAAATCCACTATTTTCATTGGTCACTTCTCGAGAATCCAGTGATTCCATTGGTAACTTTCTATTCTTGTGACGTAGTGATAAATTTTTACGACTAGGCAGGATTTTCGATATATCTATTACGGGACTTCCTGGTCGTTTATTACTAGATTTTTAGCCAAAATTTATATATAATTCGGTGTTTGCAACAACTCATCCGATTGCATTCCTAAATAGCTCAAACTGAGCACAAATATCTTGTGAAGAAAATAATAAAAAAAAATTAGTCCATCAGACTATTTTTTTTTGTTTTTTTCTAAGATTACTGAAATTGTTTAGTTATTAGTTTTTCTTCAAAAAAATAGGTCACAATGGTCGGATTCGGACCAACTTTTTTATTTTATTATTTACAAGAATGAGTTGTTTGCAAACGCCGAATTATACATATGTATAAAAAAATTTGCTAAAAAATCTAGTAAAAAACGACCAGGAAGTCCCGTAATTGATATACTTAATCTATATTACTTAATCTTATTTTCATTCAGATGGGACCATGAGCGATATTATTCTGATAAAATCAGATGACGAATTGCCTAAATCACCAATTTATGTTTCAGAAAACGAATCGACACATTTTTCATCGGATGTGGTAGAAGGAAAGGGTTTTGTGAAATGTTTTAGAATCGAAAAATTGAACAAAATGCAAACACAAAATTTTTTTTTCAAATTAGTTGCTTGGCGCCGTGCATTTAATATTAGACAAAAAAGTTTGAACTACTACAAAAAAGTTTGAACTAGTACAAAATTTTCAAAAATTACGAAATATTGGTCATTTTGAACAAAAAAATTTAAAATTTTGTTTGATTTACAATTTAAAAATTTTCTTAAGGCGCATCCTAAATATAGTCAAATGTTCGATATAACTTGTGGTGGGCGTCTATGGACAATATGGTTGAGTAAGGACAATAAGCCCTCTTCGACAATTTTTGAGCAAAAAAAGAAGTTCATATTTTTACTGATTTTTCTGAATAAAACAACTGCTTTTCAGAAAATTTTGACCGAACAGCATTCCGAAAAATTAGATTTGTTTCAGAAAATATGACAATATGGTGATATTGGCACTTTCGGTGATATTAGCACTTTCTTCGCAAAACCCATATTATAGGTGGGAGAACACCTCCGCCAGCAGATGTCGCACCATGCCCAGAACCGACAATAATTGATAGTGATGATCAAGCTTTAACCTTAGAATATGTAAATTCAATTGTGCCTTTTGATATCGCTGATGAAATTTCTAAATCGATCAAAAATTCGAAAAAACCGGAAAATAAAGAACCGGTTGATATTCAGTCTTCTGAAAATGGTGAATCGCCACCAACTGAGTTTAACCCAGTAACATCAGGAGATGTCAGAGGATGGGCAATTGATCAGCAAATAAATGATCTTGAAGGTAAATCTATCAAACTATGATTGTTACAGGACACGCCAAAATTTAAAAAAAAATGCGGTTTTTATGTAATTTAAAAATGATTTAAAAAATAGAAAAAATGAATCATTGTTAACCCCCACCTGCACGAGCGTGTTTCAGAACACATAGACCAAAAATATTTTGGGGAAGCGTCATTTTGGCCGGCGGAATATCGGAACAGACCCCCGATAGTTCCCCTTATTTTGAATTTCAAGAATTTTGGTGAGTTCTAGAAATTTCTCATAAGACCGGAAATGCATTATTTGGATGCAATTTATTGTTTAATGCAGTTAAAACAGTACTGGAACAAGATAATGATCTACAAATAATTTTGACACTCGGCGCCACCTGGTGGTGAAAATAGCTATTTCGCTATATTTGAGAAATCGCTATATTTTGATCACGTGACGACCAAAAATTTTTTCGTAATTTTTTTTTCCATTTTCCCATATATTATTAACCTCCAAGAAATTTCGGAACAACCCACC
>SCLH01000324.1:168085-186395 GCA_004367855.1 Oikopleura vanhoeffeni | reverse complement strand
AGAAATATGGCCAAAACCTACGCTTTTTGATTTTGGTCCGTCCCTCAATAAGGACAATATCGCAAAAAATCAAAAGGGTCTTTTTTCCAAAAATATCAAAAATTCACCTCTTTTTCGTAAAAGTATAGGTGAAGAGCAAAAAAAAATTGTCTCCATATTTTTTGAAAAAAATTATGGTTTTTAAAATTATTTTTCAAAAAAATTTTTAATTAAAATTTTTGGAATGAATAATGATGACAATATGGCAAAATCTCAGCTGTCCTTAGAGACGCAAACCACAGTATCATTAGCAAATTTGAAAAAAACACAAATAAAATTTATACCAAATTTTGTTTTGAAAAATAACTGCTGATGGTCTGGTAATATAATATTACATACGCTAAATTTTTTTGGAATCTTCATGAAATTTCTCTCTATACGCCATCTAATATGACTCATATGATATGATTCTATACGAGTCATCTTTGAAATTTGACCCTTTGGTGTCATAAATACAAAATTTGATCTTTTCGAGTCATATTACAAAATTAGACTTCAAAAAAATTACAAACTCATATCATATCCAGTGACCAAGTCCCAGATATCTGACTTGCTTAAAACGTTTTGTTCCGTAGCGTTTCAAAAGCTATTCTATCACGATATGTAGAAATTTCGAAAAACAGTTGGTTTTTATTCAATTTAATTCAAAATTTCTATGCTAAAAACCGCCTTTTTTAGATGGCTCATGAACTTTTTTTTGAAATTTTGGTTCAGCATATAACTTAAATTTTTTTTACAGTTTCAATTGCGAAAATTTTAAGGAAATACTGTTTTTAAATTAATAAAAAGATTTTTGATCGAAAAAAGTTGCAAAAATATTCAAATTTTCCAAAATCATCTTTTTAAAGAAATAAAAGAAATGTTAAAGTATACGATTATAATCCACCTCCATTAATTCCTTCTGGGACAACTATCGGTAATTTCAAACATAAAGATATCAAAAGATTAGATACTGGTAGAACAAGAGCCATACCGTCAAGACCCCTGAATAATAACCCTTATGAGAAAATGATGAACCAAAAATGGAAGAAAATAGGAACTAAAAGGACCTCTGAGGACAGGAAAATAAGGTAACATATTATATGTAAACATATATGTGATTCAAGTTTTTAAAAATACGCCATTTTAAGAAATCGATTTCCTGTTTTTTCACCGGAAATTATCGGTTTCTCGAAAATCGGTCTTAGGTTTTTGTGAGACTTTGAGGGATCATGTCTAAAAAAATCAAGAATTTCGAAAAATGATCAAAAATGAAATTCGTCCCCCACATGGGAGTCATATTACATTTTTTTGTATATTTTAACTGGATTGTTAAAATTGAATGAAGAACAAGTTATAGGGCCAGAATTTCCAATGGAATGTCATAAAATTGTCAAAAATGAAATTTGACACTTAAAAGAGATCGTATTACACGTTTCTTGTATATTTGAACTAAAATATTGAAATTTAATAAAAACCTAGTCACGAGGCTAGAATTTGCCAAGAAATTTAAGGATGTTTCAAAAATGAAATTTCACACCAAAAAGGGTCTTATTATTTTCTGCAAATAAGTAATAAAAAATTCAACCTTTGGTTCGATTTTTTTAAATGCCTCATATAAAACGGTTATAAAGCTCGGAAGTGGCACACCCGACCCTAATGTTTTTACAAAAATCCTTAAAACGGTTTCCGAGAAACCGATAATTTCCGGTAAATAACCGGTAAAAAAAACGGCTCACGTAGTTTGGAAAGTTATATTATGACCCAAAATGTCAAAAAGATCATATATGCCACTTCCGATCTATCTTTAGGTCAACCGTTTTATTTCTCATTATTTTTTATATTAACTGAGTACCTAGGTCTCCGACAACTGGTGAATGGATTGAGTCAAAATTTCGTGATATGGGTGTGCAAGTATCCTGTGACGATTTTGATAACATAATTCCGGTTCAAATGGACGTCGAATCTGATAACGAATCCGTCACAAAAGTAGCTCACCTGCGACGCCCGTCTGAAACTGAACATGAACTTCGCGAAAAATTGCTAAAACAAGGTAAAACGGTAACCTTTTCCGTTTATAGAAATCTAGAGCAAAACTGAAATCAATTTATCATACATGACCACTGGTCACGCTAGAGAGCAAAATTTAAGAATTTTTTCAAAGTTTTCTTTTATTTACAGTATTTTGTTGCTAGGGTTTTTTGATATCAGGGAAAACGAAAATGCATGTTAATTTTGTTTTTGTATGCAATTTTAAAATAACAAAAAATAAAAATGTTTTTTTTCGTAATTTAAATCGAAGCAGTTCATTTTATAGTACTTTTATGTTTGTCTTTGACGACCAAACAGCCAATTTTTCAAGATTATTTTTATTTTCAAATACCATAATATTGTAGTGGGTATTAATATTACGATTTGTAAAAAAATATTTTTTTCTATTCTTAAATATTATATTTTGTTAAGTCTTGGAAAAAAGAAAAGTGGACACGAAACCAAACTCAGATAGAAAAATTCATGCAAATCCTGGGACATTCGGTGCAGTCCCAGCGGACTTTCCGCCATATCGGCAACAAGTTAATGTGTTCAATTATCAAAATAATTCATTTCCAATGATGACTCAGCCAATTATGACTCAGCCATTTCTTATGCCAATGGTCAGGAAAGGGTTAAAACTTAGACGCCATATCCATTATTATCCCCGGGTAACACTAAAAACTTATTCCCTATTCTTTAAACAGGCAAATAAGTTTTTAGTGTTACCCGGGGATAATAATGGATATTATCACAGACTTTCAACTAAATTTCCAAAAAATACGAGAAACAAATATTTTACTGGTGAAAATGCTGATTTTATTTCCCGCATAATAGACTCTTGAGTAGTGTTTTTAATGCGGGCCATATTGACCAATATGAGTCATGCCAATATCATATGGGTCTTTTCAAATTTGGCATGGTGTCTTATTAAAAAAATTTAACTAATTTTTCAAATTGAAATTGTGTCTTATTACAACGTTTAACCCATTTTTCAATATGGAATGGTTTCTAATTACAAAAATTGAACCAGTTTTCTAATTTTGCATGGTGTCTTATTACAAAATATAATCCCATTTTTGGAATTTTCCATAATATTGTTTTAAAAAATATTAGTCTAATTTTCTAATTTCACATGGGTCCGTTTTTGTAGATACATGCAAACGGAGTTTGAGATAACTTCTGATTCGCAAATACGATCTTTCTGATATTTTGGGTCCTAATATAACTTTTTACTGTGCGTTGGGTAGCAGAGCCGTTTTTTTCGATTTCCGGTAATTACAGGTTTTTCACCGGAACTTACGTTTATCATGAAACTAACAGGGAAGGGTCCAAAAATCAAGGAATTCGAAAACAATGTCAAAAATTAAATATGTGACCGTTGAGGGTGTCATATTACATGATTTTGCTATCTTTAGATTGTATGAGGAATAGTTTAATGCATGAGTGAAATTCGTCCAAAACATGGGCATAGGTGAAGTTTGACCTCAGACATTCAAAAAAATTATAAAAAATGAAATATGACACCGATGAAGACTCGCATTACACGATTTTGGTTTATTTTAATTGTATGAGTGAAATGAACTTATATTATGACCCAAAATATATATATTTATAATATTTAAAAAAATTTTATCATGAAATTCTCATATTGAATAATGCGCAAATATAACCCTATATGAGGAGCAGAAACAATAGCTTTGAATATATGACTCCCCAAATGCCTACGCTTTCTTTAACTCCTCCGCTGCCTACCTCAGAACCACCACTTGCTCCAGAGCCCCCAATGCAACGACCAAATTCTGCTCCACCAGAACAACGTGAAATTGAACCGGTTGAAGAGTATTTACCACAAGATGGACCAGATTTACCAGATGGTTTGCTGATACGGGAAGCGAACAGGTCAGATTTTCGTTTTTTTTCGTTTATAAGATTTTATTAGAAGTTTTTTAAAATTTCTGTAGAATTAGAAATTGAGATCACACTACAGGTGAAGGCCCAATATCGCCGAAAGTTTTTTTCTTTAAAAAAATTGGCGATATTGGGCATTTTCGGCGATATTCGCACTTTCGGCGATATGGAGACAGAAATGTTTTTTTTTCATCAAAACTGAAAAACACGTGGGCGTTCGAAATGACGTCATAATTCAAATTGAAAGATTTGGAAATTTTAGGGGCGATTAACGGCCGATTACGGACAACGGCCGATTATGGACAACAGCCGTGGGACAAACGTTGTCCGTAATCGGCCGTTGTACAAAATTGGCCGTTGTTGGCTACCCCGAAATTTAATCTTGAAATATGACGTTATTAATGACGCAAAGTAATTTTAATACAAACTTTCAACAACTACACAATTTCGGCGATATTAGCTCTTTCGACGATATGGGCATTGGCAGGCAGTTGCGTAGGTTTTATTCGGCGTTTTTTGGCCGGCGAAAAACTTCGGTTCAAAATTTCTAAAAAACTAATTTTACTACATCGAAAAAAATACACAGCCTGAGTTTTCTCGTTTACTGCGTTTTTTTATTCCGCAAAAATATTCGATGGTGATTGGTCAATATCCGGAATACCTGTATCTGATTGGTTCATTTTTGCGGAATAAAAAAAACGCAGTAAACAAGAAAACTCAGGCNGTATTTTTCCTTGGAATGAATGAAATAAATCGAATTCGGTGGTTCCGACGGCGTAATTTGGCCATTTTATTGAAGCCACTTCCTATAGAGAGTTAAGCAGCACATTAAAATTATCTTCAGGTCAGATTTACCCTCTCATTTTGATGGTGATCTTTTGCCGTTACACCCACCGGTCATTACCCAACCAGATAGTTCAACAGATGAAGAAGAACCAGTAGAAGAGGACCCGGTCCAAGCTGGTTTGAATCGAATTTCATCTTTAAAATCTGGAATTCGAAAAAAAAGGTTAAAAATTGAACATGCAAAAGTGTCCATTGCCGAGTTTAAAAAGTTGAAAAAACGAAAAATGGCCGAACGAGATATTGTGAAAGAAGTTCTAGAAAGTTTGATGGTGAAACAGGCGACATATGAAAGATATTTACGCGAGTCTACCGAATTTGTAAAGGGGCTCAAGGAAAATGTTTCGACGATTAATTTGGATGCAGCGAAATCGAAAAAAGGAAATGTAAACTATTTTGTGCAGGATTATTTTTTTTCAGTGTCCCCTTAAATCATGTGTTATTCATAAAGCTATAGCTAGATATCTAAAATTATGAAATTAATTTTGGTGGGCAACAAATAGTATGCTGTATAAATTTTACATCATATGAGGCCTCATGAGGGCCACTTAAAAAACGAGCTGTGGTCCGTTTTCGGCACATGCGATATTTCTGATATTGTCAGGATGTTTATTTTTCAAAAAATTTTAAGGATGTTTTTTTTAATTTAACCATTTTTTTTTAAATTTCAGGATATTTTTTTAATTTTGGCATTTTTTAAAACAAATTAACCATTTTTTTTTCAAAAACAAATTAACCATTTGTTTCAAAAAAAATTTAACATGTTTTTTTCAAACAAAATTTTTAACATGTTTTTTTCAAACAAATTTTTTCCATTTTTTTTTAAATATTTTAGGGTGTTTTTTAAAAACAATTTCAGCATGCTTTTTTAAGAATTTTTAAGCATGTTTTTGTTCAATATATGTTTAGCGTATTTTTGTTCAAAACAAATGTAAGCAATTTTTTTTCTAGAAATTAAAATTTAACATGTCTTCTATTCGAAAAAAAATTGGCATGTTATTTCAGAAAAATTTTAGCAGGATTTTTTTCAAAAAATATTAACATGTTTTTCCATGCATTTATTACCATGTTTTTTCTAAATTTTTCGCGATATGTATCAAATTTATGTGAATAAATGTTTATCTATTCAAAAGATTTAATTTCCAACCGAATCGAAATCAATGAACTTCAAACAAAACTTGGTCTTGATGATGACGGTGAAGCGGATCAAAATCGTAAAATCCTTCAACTAGTGAAACTAAATCAACAAAAAGACGATATTGAGCGAAAATTAACACAGATTTCAGAAACACTTACAAGAAATAAAATTGTAACGAATGGAAATTCCGAACTACTCCCTGAAAAGGCAAGGTGTTTCAAAATTAGGCAACTTTTTTAACCTAGCAATTCTAGAATAAGCCGCCACTTTAAGTCGGAGTCAGTGCTCAGATAGCGGAATTTCATAACGAAAGTTTTTTAAATGTACACTCACTCAAGAAGTAGTTTTCTATCTCAATTAAGGTAAAATTCAGTAATTTAGTTTTATTATTCAATTTTGGCAACAGTTTGATGCCATCACCGAATTCAATTTAAAGACGATTATACGCCAAAATTTAATTTTCTCCAAACAAGTTGGAAACAGGAATTTTAGAACATCAAAATGACTATGGTATCTTTTTTTAACAGGTCCCACCCTTCTCAGTCATTTTTTTTCGAAGACCATACCAGATATCAGCAAACGATTTTTTGCTATGTGTAGCATTGAGGAAATTGGTGCACTCATTTTTTTCCTTTTTCCTAGTTAACCAGTTCGCCGGTTAATGATGTTCTAAACCTGAAGTCCATAAGTTCGAATCTCTGTCAGATCATTTGTCAAATCAAATTTACTTGGCTACACATTGCGAAAAACCGTTTATTGATATCTGGTATGGTCTCCGAGAAAACTGACTGAGTAGGGTGGGACCTGTTAAAAAATCTACCTATGTTTATTTAATGGACTAAAATTTAATAAATTGAATTCAGTGGTTGCGACGGCCTAACAATTTGGCAAATTTTACTTAGAAAAGTTTCAAACGACATTTTTACAGTTTACATATCAGCCATTTTAAAACACCTTGAAAGGATCAAGCTCACGATTCCCCTAGTGTCCTCCCAGTTTCCCAGTCTCGATTTGAGGAAAGTACATTTGAAGACATGGCTCTCAAGGGCGTTTCGTCCTTTGAAATTAAATTATATGACACTGCTGAAAACGTGGAAGAAAAAGCACTTCCAGTTATTATCCAATCTAAGCCGATAATACAAAAAGTAGTTCAAAAGGCTGAACTTTCGAGCACGCAAAGTTATATTTCGCCATTGAGGATTTTCAGGAGCTATCGGTTTAGTCCGTATTTTAGACGGCAGAATTTTGATGTTTCGTCAAGAACCGTTTCTCATAAATTGGATGCAAATGTGCCATTGTGCACATTTAGTATGATGGGGAAATGTAATGATGACAGGCACGGCTTTATCAACTAATTTTGAATATAAAATAATCAAAGAAATATATTTTAGGTGACATTCAAATTAGAATTCGTGTAGCTTTTTTTACGTCACCCTTTGTCCCCATTTCATTTTTAACAGAACAAGATAATCTAAATGGATTAATCCATCCAACAGCCAAGAAAAACTTAAAAACCCGCACTTTTTCGAGTCCAATTGCTAAGGTAGTTTTTTTTTAGACGCGACAGATTGTGACTTTTCACACAGACGAACGTATGAGATATCACAAACGTTTTTTTGCGATTAAACTGAGAAACTAAAAAAGCTTAGCCAAAAATTTTTTTTTAATTTTGAAAAAATCTTCAAAATTTTGAAAATTCGAGATTTTCAAATGACCCAATGTGGGTATCATACGAAACTAGAAGAAATTCTAAGATAATGGCTGAAAAATTAAATTCCAAAAATTAAGTTTTCTTACGATTTTGAATAATGACAAAATGGTAAAAAATCAAATCTGTCGCGTCTAAAAAAAAACTACCTAAGCATTAAGTACAATATTTCTTCAGAAATTTTTGGACAATTTTTGTTTGCAATCCGACTCGCTTAAATAAAAAAAACTGTAACGTGACCCCTTTAGACGTGTCATATGATTAACATTTTTATTGTCAAAAATTTTTGCTTGAAAACTACTCAGGTGGGTATAGTTTCAGGTCCACATGTCCTCTGATTTACAAGATAAACAAAATATAAAATGACTCCTTGAGCGGTGTCAAATTACAAAAAAATCGGCAAAAAGTTGGACTAGATACCAAAATTTGGCTTCGAAAGATGTGTGGTTTTCTCAGAACCTATTTTTTTAGATTTTACCGGTCAATTTTCGGTCTTACCGGAAAAAGGTTGGTTGAGCTAAAACACGTTTTTTAAGTTGTACTAGTTGGTACAATTTTGAGTCTATCAGAAATTATCGAGCCTATAATAGATGCGAAGGTCAACATTGGCGTGACATCACCTTGACCCCAAACGAGCTATTTCTTGATCTCTTAGCTTATCAAGGAGAAATAATTCAAATGGACAGTTTTCCTGAATATAAAGACAAGTTAAAAGCGTCAATGGCCTTTGCCAACAAAATTTGCCCAAAGGAGCTCATTCTAAACCTCTCTGAAAAATGTTTGCTCCTTATCGAAGAAATAAATCGACATGCAAAAATCGAGGAGCCTTTTATTGTCTCGAGATATTCAGTTTTGAAAACTTCGAATATTTTACTTCAAAATTCAAGAAAAATGACTATAACCCACAAGGAGCAAAGGTCGGGTTTTTTTATGTCTCCAAATGAAGAGAATATTTATTGGTCGAATTATTTTTTAGTCTCAAACTTTTTGCGTCAAGATACAGTATGTATTTTTTTTACTTGCGAAATGAAAATTGTCATTTAGGTGATAACGGCCAATGAAAAATGGTAACTAGGTGGATTATATTTTCAAACCCTTTACATCGGCTATAGCTTGGCTTTCAAAATAAAATCCACCTATTTACCATTTTTAATTGGCCGTAATTACCTAAATAACAATTTTCATTTCGCGAGTAAAAAAAACACATACTGTATTTTTTCGTCAAAATTTTTTCTCGTCAAAACTATTTTCGTCAATATCTCTTACGGTACTTGCTGGGCCTTTAATGCCACTTTTAAGATTTTGGTACTTGTTGTTTTTTTTGCCTAAAATAAACAAAAAATAACACCACGTACCCATATTTAAAAAATGGCATAAACGGCCCAGCAAGTACCGTAATAGATATATATATGATCGTCAAAAACTTTATTAGTCGAAATATTTTTTTGACGAAAAACGGAATAAAATTTTTTTTTTCTCCAAAAAATTCAAAATTTTGACGAATAAGTTTTGGACGAAAAAATGCTCTTCAAAATTTGAGCCATCTAAAAAAACCAGATAAAAGTGGGCAAAATGGGGCGACAGAAATTTGGAAAGACGAGTCATTTATAGAAGAGGCGAACCGGTATTATATAGAGGATGATTTTGATGAAGAAACGATTCCAATAAATAGCTCAAATACTATTCAGGAATTAGAAGAACTCACTTTGAAAAATCCAGGAAATGAGGAATTATATTTGACGTTGGTAAAGAAATACTTGTCCTCGAAGTTGCCAAATAATAAACAGCTCTCATTGGCTGCATTATCGGAAGCGCTGGATCAAAACCCTAAATCCCCGAAGGTATTTTTTCTAAATTTTCAGCAGCATCGGATCCGAAAGTAAACCAGAAAAACGATTTTTGGACTCTATTGGCACTTGTGCTCATTTTTGAAAATTTTAAAAGTCATTTCCGTTTTCCCTGAAATTTATTTACCCAATTAACGAAATATTGTTGACATAACGAAAAAATCAAATATTGCTCTCTAGCAGCATTTGTGGTCATTTTTTGAAAAAATTGCATGGTCATTTCCCCTCATTATATGGATTTATTTTAAGAACCGAATTTCGTTGAAAACTGTTGACTTTAAAAAACCTAAAGTTTTTAATTTGTGCTCTCTAACGGCACTTGTGGTCATTTTTCAAAATTTTAAGTCCATATCTTTTCCCTAATATTTATTTTGCCTAGAAGCGAAATTTCGTTGAAAATTTTTAACTTACAAAAACTTAAATTTTGCTCTCTAGCGGCACTTGTGGTGATTTTTGAAAATTTTAAAGGTCATTTTCGTTCCCCCCCCCCGATATCGATTTACCAAGGTAAATCATAGGTATGATCGAAATATTGTTGAAAGTGGGAAATTTTAAAAATTCGAGTCCCTATACTTATCATTTAGATCTGGAGACGTTATATAATCCTTTATAACGAAATTTTCCCAAACCCCAGGGGTCAAGAATGGGTGAACCTCATGGATTTCTGCGAAGAAATAGTTGACCTTGACCCTAAACTTTGGAACACAAGGGTCAATCTGCTTCGAACCTGTAAAAGTAATTCAGTGGAAAAGTTTATATCCCGAGTTTTAGAAACTGAAAAAATTGAAATTTATGAGGACCATTTAGTTAATGCTATTCTTTACCGTTCATTTTTATTTATGGTCGAATTAAACACATCTGAGGCCCTGCTTACGTTATCACAGGTGGGATATGAATCTAGCGGCTAATAATTATAATTTAGTAGGGTCGAATTTTTTCGAAAACTGTACATCCGACATCTCACGATTTGGAAAAACCTTATCTTACTATTTTTGAAAAAACCTTATTTTACACTTTTCGAAAAAAAACAAATTTTACGATTTTTTAGAATTTGTTTTACAATTATAAGTTATGTTGCGATTTTCGAAAAAAATATAATAAAATTTTTGAAAAAAAAACTTATTTTAAGATTTCTGAAAAAAACTTATTTTACGATTTAAAAAAAAATATTTTGCGATATCTGGAAAAACCCTTATTTTGATATTTTTTTAAAAAAAAACCTTATTTTACAATGTTTGAAAAAAACTTATTTCACGATTTTTGAAAAAAATTATTTTACGATTAAAAAAAATTATCTTATAATTTTTTTAATAAACTTATCTCTCGATTTTATTGGAAATAAATATTGAAATTTTGACAAAAAAAATAATTTTATGATTAAAGAAAAAATCTTATTTTACGATTTTTTGAAAAAAAATTATTTTACGATTTTGAAAAAAAAATAAATTCACGATTTTGACAAAAAGTATATTTGTCGGAATCTAAACACCAACTGAATTGTTATTGTTAGTCGTTAAGTTTATATCCCGCAAAAGTTCATGGAAATTCACACGTTCAAAAGTTCAAATCAATGTTTATTCTGGCTGGTTTACTCCTATATCTTCATATTCCAACAATTCCCAACAACAATCTTGCCTCTTCAAATGGTTTTTGACCTAAACCATCAAATTGATCACTTTGTTTTTCACGAAAATCTTTTAGACACATTTTTTCTTCTTCATAAAAAGACCGATTCTTCACTACCGACAGTTCCAAATGAAGATGAGCTCATTTCAGACCTAAAAGAAGGTAGGATGCATTTTCTGGAAATACATTGCAAAAATATAATTTTTATTATTTTGGCTCTAAACCGCCATTTTTTCGAAAGTAACGGCATTACAAAAATAATTTTGAAAATTGCATAAAAAACGCAAAATAAATTTTTTTTCTACCTTTTTTTCATGCTTAATGCTACCGTCAAAACCGGAGAAGGTATCTTTAGATTCGATTTTTATTACGTTAACCTACGAAATTTTGAATTAACCGTTCTTCATAACGGCCAATTTTTTAAAAAGATTATTTCTATTTTCAAACACCATAATAATGTAGTGGGTATTAATATTTCGAATTTTTTTCTGAGCTGAACTGAACACATTTTTAATGTCACGAAACACTTGTTTTTGGACTTAAAATACCAAAGAGCAATCAAAAGGGTCTTACTATATTTTGCTAATTCACAAGAATTTACGTTTTCATGCTAAATTTACCGCCGCTAAAATCATAAAGATATCCCTTTAGGATGTTTTTTTTTTCATTTTAAAAACTATTTTTTTTTCTAAAGCCTCTTAACTCTTATCTTTATCTGTTTTTATAGGCATTGAATGTATTATATCGTCGTGGTCAGATTCTCCTCAAAGTGAACTGTACCTAATTCAACTTATCGAAATTCTTCACATTCTAGAACAGAGCTCAAATGGAAGTTATGCTCTGTCAGTCTGCCGCCAATTACCAAAATGTGTTTGTCTTTGGTCTTTGGCAGCAAATTTGGTTCCCGATTCGAATCTTATCTGGGATGAGGCGTTGAGCAAACTCTCGGAAAATCCAAAGTTGGCATATTTTGCCACTCAATTTTGGCTAAATAATTCGCAAGATGAGGAAAATTGTGCAGCAGCTCTAAGGGATGGGTCGATAGCTATCACTAAAATATTTTCAAAGCTGTTTTTTTTTAAGTTTTGAAATACCCACAAATAATATGATTTTCTGCAAAACAAAATCTACCTTCCAATTCTGCACATCCAAATAATGCATTTCCGGTCTCTGTGTTTCAAAACACAGCAGCGCAGGTCGGGGTTAAGATAATATCATTTTAAAATTCTGTAAAATGACACCATTATTCAAAAATAGGTTTTAAATTATTGACTTATTTTGGACCTCGTTTAGCGAAGATTACACTCCGGTATGGATAGTTACTCAGTGTCATAACTGTGACGTCAGAAAAGATAGTGACCAATCGAATCACACGATTCCTAAAATAAGTTCACAATCGTGTGCTTCTATTGGTCACTATATTTTCTAACGTCACAGTTATGACGCTGAGTAACTATCCATTCCGAAGTATAATCTTCGATATATCCAAAATAACCCAATGATTAAACACGTATCTTTGGAATTGTGGTTGTCATCTCACAGAATTTCAAAAAAATCATATACATGGGGGGGGCAATATCGCCGAAAATTTCGGCGATATTGGCACATTCGGCGATATGGGAACAAAAAATAATTTTTTCGTTCAAAAATGAAAAAACCGCGTAGGCGTTCGAAGTGACGTCATATGTCAAACAATTTTTAATTTTATAAGGAGTTTCACGATAGTTGAATGACGTGAATAGCCAAAATGCTTAGAATTTAATACTCCACCAAACCAATCAAATAAAGTATTAGAGTAGATTTGAAATTCAACTTTAACAAGTGACGTCATTCATGACGAAACAATTGTTGTAATTTGAGATATAAATCTCAAAAAAATTCGGCGATATTGGCACAGAAAGTATGTTAGCTAAACATTGTGTAATTGCGTAAATTTTCTTAGGCGATATTGCGCCCCCTGTAACCAACACGGTGTCATATTACAACTTTTGTCAATAAAAATATTCTAAAAAAGTTTCAATAATGCAAATATAAATAAATGCGACCCTGTATCTAGATGCCTCGAAGAAATCGTTCTTCCATTTTTTGACTCATCTATGGAAGAGGATAATTTAGAAGAGCCGTCTGTGCTCTTGTTATTCCGAAAACTAATTGACCGCGCAAATCCTGGCTTGAACTTGCTCAAAGTTCAACTTGGAATAAAATTCCCAAATTTTAGCCGTTTGGCCGAAACGATGGCCGACCAGGATATGGGGTGGATTTGGCTGTGTTACATTCAGCTAGAATTGTTTATAAATCCAGAGGCCGCCGTCAACACACTATTTGAAACCGCCTTAAGAACTGCGAAAAATGCAAAAATCGAGCTCTGGTTGGCTTATATTGACTGGTCAGCGGAGGCTAATGAGAATAATTTTCCAAGGCAAGATATATATTTAGCGACTACTGTTGTATTTGGCTATAAGGACATCGTATATATGGACAAAACGACAAAAATTTGACCATTTTCAGAAAATTTTCCAAAAAATTTGGACTTTTTCTTGAATATATACTTTTTTTGAAAAAAAAACAATAACCAGCTGACTGATTAGTCACATTTTTTTGAGAGGTGCGCCTAAGTCGTGCAAACATTTGGCTTGCAGTTTTATAGAGTATTTTTAGTTAAATTTTTTTTTATATGGACAAAACGACAAAAAATTGCCTGCCCTTATAGCCAAATACGACAGTAATAATAATCGGGCAGGTTGAATTTTCTCGAAAACGGTTAATTCTATTCGAAAATTTTATAAATGGTTTGCATCTTATTTTTACAACACAGCAAATATACTATTTTCATTACCGGTTCAATCTCTGGTATACCGGTGAAAAACTGTTAAATCGAAAAAACGGAATATTTCGACTAGTTCTCAAAATACCTCGTTTTGAAGATTAAAGTGATTTTTACCGGTATACTGGACAACCACCTGGTAATAAAAAAACTGTCAAATGTTTTTATAAGCTCTGCGTATATCTGGACAAAACGACAGATTATTGGTGATTTTCGAGAAGTAGGTACCTACACCTACTGATATACTAGTATATGGATTTATATATATATATATATGGACAAAATGACAGCCTTAAAAATGTATGAATGAAAAAATTTCAAAGGTTATGGTCAAAAATTATCTTTTATAAGGATACATTTGACAGTAGGTTTTCCGACATCTAAACATCAAAAGTCAACCACTTTTGATAAATTTAAAAATTACGAAACGTTTTTGTGAAAATTAAACTTGACTGAATTATTATTATTCCCCACTTAATTTATATCCCATCAAAGAATTTTCGAACAGTTTATTTCGACATTTCCGAGCTCGAGAGCCGTGGCAAAAGTGATTGAAATTTATTTGGTTAGGATGAATAACTCAAAAGCACGAGAAGCTATTCATAATATATCAGCTAACCCTCAGCGACAGTCGGGCTTAGTTTGTGCTTCTATATTTTGGGATAATGAACAATTTGTAAAGTGCAGTGATTGTCTCGAGAATATCATAAAGAAAAATCAAGGAGATCAAATAGTTTGGAAGTTTTATATTGCAGGTACGAATTTTTGATAATTTTTCTTACGAAAACATTCATTAGGTAACCAGTTTACCGATAATTCAGGGCTTTAACCGGTGATTTTTCTACCACTTGAATAAAAAATTCCCAGAATTTTTTTTGCAAACGTTTCGGGCAATTCAAAAAAAATATATTTTGGTGGAGAAATACAATTTAAATTTTTTTTTCTGTTGGAGCAAAATTTTTCTTTAGATCATTTTTAGTTTCCAGTTGGATGCGAAAAACCGTTTTGTGATATCTCATACGGTTCGTCCGTGGTAGCACAATCTGACGCTGCTAAAAAAATAACCTTTGGTAGATTTTTAATTAAACCCACCCTTTTTCTGTAATTAATACTCGTTCAGGCATTTATAACCTGGTCAATTCATCGATAAAATACTAAAGTATACGTTTTAAATCTACTATTTTTTTTTGTTTTGTTTTTTTTTTTGTTTTTTTCTTCTTTTTTTTTTTGATTCTTTTTGTTGCTTGTGTGTTTTTTTTTATTTTTTTGTTTTTGTTTTTCAATTTGTTTGTGTTTATTTTTTTTCTCTTTTTCTTTCTTTCTCTTTCTCTGTTATTTTTTCTTTTTATTTGTTTTTTCTCTTGTGACGTGAATTAGCCAAAATGCGTATTTAGAATTTAATACTCACCAACCCCAATCAAATAAATTGATTGGTAGTTTTGGGAATTCAATCTACAAGTCGACGTCATTTCATGACGCAAAACAATGTAATTTGAGATATAAAGGCTCAAAAAAATCGGCGATATGGACAGAAAAGTATGTAGCTAAAACATTGTGTAATTGCGTAAAATTTTCATTAGGCGACTCTTGCGCCCCCCCTGCTAACCACATCACGGTGTCATATTACAACTTTGTAATAAAAATATTCCTTAAAAAGTTTGAAGAATGCAAATATAAATAAATGCGACCCTGGTATCTATATGCCTCGAAGAAATCGTTCTTCCCATTTTTTGACTCATCTATGGAAGGGATAATTCTGAGAAAGCCGTCTGTGCTCTTATTATTCCAAACTTATCGACCGGGCAAAGCCTGGCTTGAACTTACTCAAGGCGGTTTTGGGGTTCCCCCCCCCATTAATCGTGCCCCTAAACAAACCATACAATTTGGGCGGTTTTAGGGGGTCTCCCCCTAACTTGGGCAAGCCCACAGCGATCTCATTTAGGGGGTTTGGAGGGGTTCCCCCCCACATATAATCCGTTACCCTAAACCAACCATACTTTTGTCAATAAAAAATAGTCTTAAAAAGTTTCATAATGCAAATTATAAATAAATGCGACCCTCGTATCTAGAATGCCCTCGAAGGAAAATCGTTCTTCCATTTTTTGACTCATCTATGGAAGAGGATAATTTAGAAAGAGCCGTCTTGTGCTCTTGTATATTCCGGAAAATTAGTGACCGGGCAATCCTGGCTTGAACTTGCTCAAAGTCAACTTGGAATTAAAATTCCAAATTTTAGCCGTTGGCCGAAACGATGGCCGACCAGATATGGGTGGATTTGGCCTGTGTTCATCAGCTAGAAATTGTTTATAACTCCAGAGGCCGCCGTCCAACACACTATTTGAAACCGCCTTTAAGAACTCGAAAAATGCAAAAATCGAGCTATGGTTGGCTTATATTGACTGGTCAGCGCGAGGCTAATGAGATAATTAGGTCCAAGGCAGAGATTTAATTACGCGACTATTGTGTACAGATAGAGAAAGTAAAACGAAATAGCACGCCTACGTTTTTCTACAATTCTTAACTGTTTGCCTTACCACGCCTACGGCTGTTTTTTGGTCAGCCATTCGTTTAGTTCGACGCCACGTTTGGGTACGTCCTGTATGCTCGAGTAGCTTCTTGGCTATAAGGACATCGTATATATGGACAACGACAAAATGTGACCATTTTCATAACATTTTTGAGCTTTTCTTGAATATATACTTCTTTTTTGGAAAAAAAACAATATCCATATGACTGCTTAGTCCCGCATTTTTTTTCAGAGACGGCTGCGCCAAGTCCGTGCACAGAATCTTGGCTTGCAGTTTCATAGAGTATTTTTTAGTGAAATTTTTTTTTATCTATGGACAACAACGAACCAAAAATTTGCCTGCCCTTATAGCCAAATACGACAGTACTAATAATCGGGCAGGTTTGAATTTTCTCCCGAAAACGATTAATTCTATTCGAAAATTTTTAAATGGTTTATCGTATTTTTAGAACACAGGCAAATATACTATTTTTCATTACCGGTCAATCTCTGGTAACCGGTGAAAAACTGTTAAATAAAAAAAAAATAAATATTTTGACTAGGTTCCAAAATACCTCGGTTGGCAAGATGAAGTGATTTTAACCGGTATACTGGACAACCACCTGGTAATAAAAAAAACTGTCAAATGTATTTATAAGGTCTGCGTTTTATCTGCGACAAAACGACAGATTTTTTGGTGATTTCGAGAAGTAGGTACCTACACTACTGATATATATGGATTATATATATATATGATGGACAAAATGAGACAGCCTTAAAAAAATGTATGAAGGTGGTTGAAAAAATTAAAGGTTTATGGACAAAAATATCTTTGTGTTCTAAAGGATACATTTGACAATTTAAGATTGACCGGTATTTTTCCGTAACCGGATATCCCGGCGAACACAAAAAATATTTTTCGGGTGAATCCCGAATCTTTCCTCTGGCCTTACCTTTGAAATTTGAGATCCGTCAAGCCATCTCGAGAAAAGGTACAGTAGTCCCACTTGATTCTAAAAAAAATTTCCCGCCAGTAGTTTTTCCGACATCTAAACATCCAAAGTCAACCACTTTTTGATAAATTTGAATTAACGAAAACGTTTTTGTGAAAATTAAACTTGATGAATTATTATTATTCGCCACTAAATTTATGATCCCATCAAAGAATTTCGAACAGTTTATTTCGACATTTCGAGCTCGAGAGCCGTGGCAAAATGATGAAATTATTTGGTTAGGATAATAACTCAAAAAGCGCAGAGAAGCTATTCATAATATATCAGCTAACCCTCAGCGACGTCGGGCTTAGTTTGTGCTTCTATATTTTGGGATAATGAACAATTTGTAAAGTGCAGTGATTGTCTCGAGAATATCATAAAGAAAAATCAAGGAGATCAAATAGTTTTGGAAAGTTTTATATTGCAGGTACGTAATTTTTCTTACGAAAAAATTCATTAGGTAACCAGTTTACCGATAATTCAGGGCTTAACCGGTGATTTTTCTACCACTTTATAAAAAAATTCCCAGAAGTTTTTTGCAAACGTTTCGGGCATTAAAAAAAATATTTTTGGTGGAGAAATCCAATTGAAATTTTTTTTTTCTGTTGAGCAAAATTTTCTTTAGATCATTTTTAGTTTCCAGTTGGATGCGAAAAACCGTTTTGTGATATCTCATACGGTTCGTCCGTGGTAGCACAGTTCAAATCTGACGCTGCTAAAAAATACTTGGTAGATTTTTAATTAAACCCACTTTTTCTGTAATTAATACTCGTTCAGGCATTTATAACCTGGTCAATTCATCGATAAATACTAAAGTATACGTTTTAAATCTACACTAAGATATACTATTATAGTTATATATA
>SCLH01000324.1:148779-168064 GCA_004367855.1 Oikopleura vanhoeffeni | reverse complement strand
TATTATAGTAATTTATCAAAATTATATAGTTTTATTCCAAAAAACGTCCGCAGGAGCATGTTTTCAACTTTTCGAAAAAAATTTTTGAACGTTTAATCAAATTTATTGAAAATAAGTATTTGTAGGACATAAATTTTTATATCATATTTTCTTTAGATAAGGTTAAAAGATTTAATAATTTTTTCAAAACAAGTTTTGCTGGATGTATTTTCAAGAAATTCATAAAAAATTTATTTTTCGATTTTCCCCATCACAAAGGTCAAATTCTTTCAAACAATCAGAAATGAGCAACATTTTAAAAAGTGGAACGAACATTTTTTCTGAATTATTCGACTTAGGTGATAACCAAATTTTTGTGGCCAACTTTATAGCAAATGAAAGTTAAACGAAAAGCTTGTTTTTACGATATTGATTTTGCTTTTACTTCAATAAGGGAACTGTTTTTTTAAAGAACCACCGGACATGATCATCGCTCGAAGCCCATACAGTTATCACCAAACATATTTTGCATCGTATCCTGACTAAGTTCATACGAAAGCTATTTGGGTTTCCAGTAACAGGTTTACGGAATTGTCGTCTAATCCACAGTTAAAGTGTTCGAATTCTGTGAGACAATTTGTTTGACTATTTTATAAATGTTTGTATTCTGATACTATTTAATAGCGTATAATTTCTTACAGAGCGTGCAAAGACAAATTATAGTAAATGAAATCATGAAAAATATTTGGGAAAGTTTGCTTGAAAACCTCGATTATTTCAAAAGTCAATTACCGTAAACCGGTTGACTGTGAAAAAACGCAAAAATTTCTGTCCTATAAATCCAGTCAGGTACACGATGCCAAAAACTGTTTTGTGATACATTTGTAGGATTTGAGCAATGATCATGTCGCGTGGGGTTCTCTAAAAAACACGTCACCTTAGACTTTAGATATGATTGTGTTATTGGAGAAATAAACCTCAGGTGTAAGGTTTACCTCTTTTTCAAACTGGTTACACTTATTTCGCCGTTGATTGGTTCAGAGAGTTTCTCGATTCACAATAAACGGCGGAATCAGTGTAACCAGTTTGAAAAAGAAGGGAAAACTTAACCCTTCACATTGCTGAGTTATCAAAAGTTCGCTGAGTTTCAAACGTTTTTGATTGATCAAACTTTTTTTACTCTATTTACTCATCTTATTTGGTTGTATCATGGTTAAATAATAAAACAGCATAAAATATCCCTGAACATTGTTCCTTATTGATTTGTATTCATTAAATTTATTCAGTTTCAAAAAAAGCTTAAAAAGCGAAAACGTTAACTCGCTCATAGGCGAGTGACTCGTCGTTTCTCACTATGTTCGTCAATCACTTCGAAACCGCTGCTTTGTACTGGAAAGAGTGCGACGATATTGCCCTGCAGCGCGCCAATTATCCAGCTCGAGGCGCTACGATAGCGAAGTGGCCATGGCGTATCCCTCGCTGATTGGTACTTGATAGTTAGGGTTGCGCACGGGGAAACACGAAAAATACGATTTAAAAATCTGAAGTTCGATTTAAAAATAAAATCTTAAAATCACGAAATAAAAATTTATTTCAAAAATTTAAAATCATTTTCAATTTTTTGATTCGCTTGATAATTAGAATTTCAATAAAATTCAAAAAAATACAAATTCGCCATCTACTGATCGAATAATGCTGCTTCAAATTTATATTTTGTGATACAATCAATTGTATAAAAATAAATTATAATTTCCGGAACTTATTCAGAACGACATTAAAATAGTTAGCGTCGAAAAATTGACATAGTCAGATTTTTGGATTTTTATTAAATTAAATTTAAAATATGGGTTTTTTTAAATTTTGAACTCAAAAAAATTTTGGCTAGAAATTGATTTTTTTTTTTGTTTCTGGTCTTAATTACCTGAATTTTTTATGATGAAAATCAAATTATACTGTAGCTAGATCTCGCACACTTAAAAACTTCAATTTTATTTCTTAAAATCCTGCAAAATTCTCCCGTAATATTTTTTCTTTATATTTAAAAGTGCCGCAACCCTACTAATAGTATCTTAATGAAACGTCATTGCTTTCGTAGCCTATTGTTGGTTACTTCATGCGCGAATCATGCGCGGGATTCATGACTTAGATTAATTTAAAAAAATGACTCATTTTGCCGAAGCGTCTGTGGGAAATAAAATTCTTTGAATTTCAATTAAAATTTGTAAAGTCGTCAAATAATTTTTTAAAGATATTAAATCTTGTTTTTTATAGATTCAATATAAGAACAACAAAGCGAATAAAAATATTTTTGCAAAATATTATTGACTCAAGTACGGGTCAAGTTTGCGAAGAAAATAAGAAGTTTTCAGCTAGGGTGATTTGTAAAAAAAATCTCTGGAAATGACATTTAATCTTTATAGTCGTGTTCTGAATCGGATTGAATTAGGAAGTCGAGATCGGGTTCAAACATATTTTTTGCAACAATAATAGTCTTGCATGTGATGTTTTTGAAAAGAGAGCACCATAATGGTTTATACAAAACTTAAAGATAACAAAAATTACGTACTTTTAGATATTTTTGTTCGAACAAAAAAAAATATATGAAATTAAAAATAAAAAGATTGAATAAATTTTTGATAAAAAATAAGTGTTCATTTTGCAAATAAGGACATAAGAGGGTTATTGAATCATATAATTTTTTTTCGAAAATACTATATTTTGAAAATAATATTGGAGCCTGAAACTTTTGGACCAGTTATGAAATTAAATAGCAACTATAAAAATAAAAATTCGAGGTGTTTTTTCAATGCTAAAACCTATCACAAAATAAACTCCAAATTTAACATGGCTATTTTATTTGCCTCCAAAATTTCATTTGTCTCAAAATAAACTTAAACTCAAGTGCCTGTACTTGAGCCACACTTCTACATTCGAGCCTTTCAATTTTTGAAGGCAATTTTTAAGAAGAAAAATTTGATCTTATTTTGCATAGCTTTTCTCTTTTTAAACAATAAAAAAGACCCACGTTTTAACTTTCTTTGGCACCCTAAAACTTCCAAGAAAAAGTTTTATTGCGATATATCGCCTTTATGACCCGATGGTTAAAATTTGTGCTATTTTGTATAATGATAAATTTGTGCGTGTGGGAACTGCACTGAGTTATTCAACTATTTTAGTTTGGTAATTGACCCTCTGTGATGAATCTTTTTTTTGTTTTTGTCTTAGGCTCATTTTCACTATATACATTGAGGGGGTCGAATTTGTCAATCTTGCAATTTACCAATACAATTTAAGCCAAAATTTTGTTGAAACTCTCAGAATGAATTCTAGACTTGACCAAATTAAAAATTTTCAATTTTTTTTGGTTAAGTCTTTTAAATCCTGGAGAAACTCTGATGATTAGAGGCTAACCTTACAATAATCTTACATCAAAATGCTTCGACAAAACGAAATCAACATTTATTTCGAATTAATTGCCACGTCTTTTTTTAGCTTAATTTGGCAAAAATCAATAGTGCTGTTTTTTTTATGTGCTAAGTAATTCCCCCGTAAAATTGACTTTGACTAAATGATGTCAAAAAAAAATTCGCTCGAGCTGATATGTATTGGGCAATTGTGACCCTACGCAAAAGGACAAATAGAGATTCTTTCAATCGATTTTATCTCTGTTTTGGACAACTCATTTATTTATTATATTTATTCACAGCTAGAGTGAAAAAAATTTTTTAGTTTTTTTAGAAATTATGAGTGGCGCCCTTATAATTACGATTACATCCTTAAATACATTATCAGTTGGGAATCAGGTAATTGGGCAGAAGATTAAATTATTGGTTTTACTAAGTTAATTTTCAAGGCCAGCACAATATCATTTATAAAATATTATTATTATATGATTTTTTGAAATTTGCGTTAAACAGCAAAAATATAAGTGCAATAAAAATTTTATAAAAAATTTCGAAAATTTAATACGACCATTAATTATTGGTTCAAATTTCGTTATGAAAATATATTATTTTCGCTAATTATTTCAAAATTACCATTTATATTTATGTTACCCGTTCAAGCTAGAAGTTCAAGAAACGCATTTGGGAAATTGGTTTTGACACAATATTGTGTTTTACATGAATTTTTAAGGATTCAAAATTTATAGAAAAATGGGGCAATGATTTTAGTCTTTTTGATAAAGATATATTTTTTCCTTAGATTATGATTGATTTTTAATTTTGCTTTAAAAATTATTTATAGTCTCTTAATGTTTTTTACCAATTTCAATAATATTGATTTTGTTTGTAGACAACGTCAGCATTTTTGATAGACCAAGGTATTAATTGGAATTAGTGAATTATATATAAACTTGCGGCAATTATGATATAAATAGTGAATATTTAAACACTCAATAATGGGAAATATTTTTGATCCCTATTTGCCTACGGTAAATCTTGTGAAATTCCTGCAAACTCGCAAAAAAACTTTGGAATTTAAAGGTGAACCCACTTTTCAAAGTCATTTATTCAATTTTTTTTAAAAAATTTAATTTAATTTATTTTTGAATAATTAATTTTAAATGAATTAATCTTTTATAAATTTTTATTTATTCAAGAAGAAATCAAAAAATGTATCTAATACTCCCAAATTTATGTCATAAACTTACATGTATTTGAACTCATAAATTTTATTTCTTATTTTTTAATAAAAAAACACTTTCTACATTTTTTATATTCTTATCGTCATAGTCTATCGACGCGATAGGCCTATCGTCCTAAATAATATTTTTTAAATTTCATATTACAGTATTTTATCGTTTCAGAGTGCGGTTTGGCTTAATCATGTTTATTACATCATTTACAGAGAAAAATAATTATGAGATTTCCACACGAACCTTGGAGTATGAAATAATGGAACTAGATAATAGAGTTGCGGGACAGGAATAAAAATGCAAATTGGGATTACTGCGGCCAAGAAAGGTAAGGTTATTTTTGTTAATTCGAACCATCTTTAAAAAAAAATAGGTTTGTGTGCAATTATTCAATAATATAAACATTGCCACTTTGAACCAGTGGGGTCAAATTACAAAAATGCCTCAATTAGGTCATTACATAATAATAAATTGTTATTTGTATTGGAATCGCAACCGCATACTATATAGTAATTCTTATTATATATCGATTACGGGCTTCCTGTCATTTTTTTACTAGATTTTTAGCCAAAATTTTTGTTTTAATTCAGGCTCATTTGAAACACTCGGTCCCGATTGTTATTAGGATAGCTAAAACAGAGCACAATATCTGTTAAATAATTGAATTTAAAAAAATTGGTCGAATCCGACGATTGTTTACCACTTTTTTAAGAAAAACTATGTAACTACTAACAATTTCAGTTAATCTTCAGAACAAAAATGAAATAAATTGGTCCTGCATGAACCAATTTTTTTATTTTTCACCAAGAAGGGCATTAGTATCTAGAATGATCGGATGTTTTTAGCCGATTAATGAATGCTACTGAAAAATGGACCAGGAGCCCCATAATTATATAACCATTACACGGGCCATTTTTGTAATTTGAGACGCCTGGTGTCACTATAAGAAAATTTGACCCAAGAACATTTCTCGATAAGTTTTAAATCGATGCGTGCCTGAAATGAAACTGTTGAAACCTTTTTTTGGAATTAGGACAACCGATGTTGTTAAAGCTTTTAATGCTCAAAATTCTTGTTTAAGTGTCATAAACACAAATTTTATATTGTGAAAATCGCAATAAAAATTCTCTCTCGTCGTGAGGGCTAAATTGAATTCATGGATTAATTTTGTAATTTAACCCACTGGTGTCATATTTCAATGTGACCCAAAATTGATTTTACAACAAAAATCCTAGCGCATTTTCATGATAAAAAAACATTATTTATATTTTCAGATTCCGAGCCTGTGCCAGGTCATATTATCGCCAGGTAGTTAAGTACGGTGCGATTTATTGTTATGATATTACACGACGGTCAACATTTAATTCACGCTGAAGCGTGGTTCACTCGACGCACAAATCATGCAATCATCCAACACTTTCATATTCTTAATGTGGAATAAATTTTCGATTTAGTAGAACAGGTAGATTACATTTAAAATTAGATCAAACTCTACGAGAAGAAGAATATGATGGTGAAGAAAAAGTGTTAAAGAAGATGTATGTCGAAAAAATACAGTGAAGTCCGTTAACAGGACGCACACCTATCAATATAAAGTACTGCTCCAACGAAAAGTACTAGGACTGTACCAAAAAAATATGCTCTTGATATTGATATCGTATCATTACTATGACGTCTTTTTATTGCTAAATAAAGTACTTTTCGCTTGACATACTTTTTAATATTGGTAGGGTGCGTTCCTGTTTAAACGACTTCACTTGTGACAAATTTCGGGATACTTTGTGTTGTATGTAGAACGAAACGACCGGAATTTGCTTTAACTATCGTAATATGAATAACTCTTTTAAAACACGTTCGTTTATTAGGACAAAAAAGACAGATTTCAGATTATTTTTAGTTAGGTAGCCCCCAGAAACCATAAAAAATCTGGTCGGTATTTATTTGAAATTTTCTGAGATTGAATTTTAAGCTATGCCTTGATTTTACATTATAAAACACGAGGCCCTAGTCACAAAAAATTTCTACATGCACAAAAAAAAATTCAAAAAAAACATGTTCGAAATTCTGGAAAATGTTGTCATTTCCTCTATAAGCAAACGGTGATTTTTTCACTTTCATAAAGTGGCAAAAACAAACAATCATTATTCGACAACACGACAGTATTTTTATACCATCAAACAACCATTCAATGCAAAAAATTGAATATGAACAAAAAAAAATTTATATCCTAAAACAATTCGATATTGACGGATGGCTCGTCCAATCAGAAACGAGCTTACAAAGCTGAACCGGATATATTTTTTTAAAAAATGTATTCCTTCCTGAGTTTTTCAAAAGATATAACAATGAATTATTCATTTAAAATTAACCGGAAATAACGTTGCGTAGCTCCACCTAGGAATTCATAAAAATTTAAATTGCGGTAAAATTTTTCAAGAGCTCATTTACCTGGTTACGTGCACGACACCTGTCAATCTATATGTACAAAATCTTATGAATTCTTTTTAGCGTGATGTTCCCTTACGAAGAGCCCGTGAATTGTCCCCTGCGAGCGATGGTCTCCAATTTCGCGAGGGCGTCTGCCAAAACTGCGAAATGTCGAAGAGCGTTTTCTAGAACGCTCGCCAAATCTACCAAAATCCAAAGAAGCACACTTAGAATTTAAACGCGGCCGATTTCCGGGTCCAAACGAGAATCTGCTCGATCAAACAAAATGCGTCTGAACGAACCAGAACACCACAAGAATAAAACTGTCATGCTTAAAAACATTTAACACGAAAAACATTTTACATTGATATAAAAACAATTTGACAAATGAAAAAAATATAGAACTACATCACAAAGCGAAAAGGGGAGTTTTTTTTATTCCAGTTCTCTTGATAATGTTGTCATATTCAGTCCTCTCTTCCCTGTGTGTGAAGCTAGGAAAAGGTTCAAAGGTCAAAAAGAATTTATTTGGGTCTTGTAAAGGGCTTTTTGTTAAAAAATTGTACCCACAACGTTATAGAGTGTAGTGCCGCGAGAAAAGTACCTCTTGGTTACTCTGAGACAAAAATCAAATATAGTCAGAAATATTTCAAGTTGGTATTCTTGGTGTGTAAAACGAGCACGTCATTCGCCGTCAATGTTATTTCTTTGACCAATTAACCTTTTGTGTACACTCCCCCTTCAATTAAAGTTAAATTTGAGCGCTCTGGCGCCACAAAATGAAATTATTTTGCACATTGTGATCAAAAAATTACCGATTTTCAAATTTAAACATATGCACTGCGCGTCCTTATAAACCATATCTACTTATTTTTTCACTGGGTTTCGATAATTAAAAAATTTTAGGGAAGTTTTAATTTTTACGTTTGTTAATTCTTGTAAAGTCGAACCAGTGCAAAACATCACAAAGCTACTGTGAAGTTAATTGATTTTTGTTGCTATGTTTCAATTAACGATTTTAACACGAGGTTTACCTCTTTCAACATTATAATTAATTATGATCGGCTTATTGTTTTCAGATAATACAAAAAACTAAATCTTTAATTTACTGAATTAAGCGCTCATTAAGTTTCCTTTGTTCGGTGAGCACATTTTGTTTAAAGCTTTTATCATAGGCGGGAAATTAAAGGAATTATGTCTGGGGAAAAATGTTAATACTTCCGTGGTTGTCTATTGAACATTGTGGCCGTTTTAAAGATTATTTTTCATTTTCAAAAACCATAATAAATCTAGTAGTGGTATTAATAATTTGATTTTTTTATTCATTTTTTGAAGCTTGTTCAAAAACGGGTTTTTTATTGGACAAAACGATAAAAACCTACATTAACTGTAAAAGACTAAAACGGCAACTCGTTTTTCGTTGCCAATTTTTTTTGAGACGAAAAAATTCTATTCGTGAAATATAATAAAGAAAAAATATAATTTTCTTCGAATTTCCCCCGCCTTAATAGGTTTGAGGTATCTTCAGTGTGGAAAAGTTTTATATTTTATAAAAAAACGAAAAGAAAAAAATATTATTACTGAACGAAATTTTACCCAAAATTTTGGACTATGTTTTAAAAATTGTAAGGAAAATCCGGGCGTTTTTCATGCAAAAATTATGGCTTGTTTTATAAAAAAACTAAATTTCCCATGCTTAAAATATCTTCCGTCCCCTAAATAAATATTGTTTCCAAAATGCTTTCGAAAATAGTAATTTCTTCATTTAATTTGGCAATTAATTAAATGTTTTATGTTAAACACACACTTTACAAGGCCCCTAAAAAAAAGGGGGGGTTGTTTTAAAAAAAAAACACTCTTCAAATAAAGATGCAATATATTAAATTCCCTATTTTCTAATGAAAAAAAAAACATCGCCCAATTATCCACTTACTGTAACCACTGTTCGCAGGCATTTGCATTTGTTTAAGCTCAAAAAATTAGATTTTACAATTAGGAATTAAAAGATAAAGTTTATTTTAGTAGGACGCGGTCTTAAGCTTTTAAAAATTTTACTTTCCTAACTTTACTGTTCTTTTGAAAAGATGCTTGTTATGATACCATAATGTATTCGTACCATGGCCTATTTTAGGGAATCCTGTAGGGCGCGTCTACTTACAAGACACTTTACTGTACATTTCGACGTATTTTTAGTATGTTTCAATAAATTTCATAACAAACCAACCCAGTTTATCTCTCTCTTTTCAAAATTATATAGTTTTATTCCAAAAAACGTTCCGCAGGATGCATTTTCAACTTTTCGAAAAAAAATTTTGAACGTTTAATAAATTTATTGAAAATAAGTATTTTTAGGACATAAAAACTTTGATATCATATTTTCTTTTAGATAAGGTTACAAAGATTTAATAATTTTTTCTAAACAAAGTTTTGCTGGATGTATTTTCAAGAAATTCATAAAAATTAACTAAAAATTTATTTTTCGATTTTCCCCATCACAAAGGTCAAATTCTTTCAACCAATCAGAAATGAGCAAACATTTAAAAATGTGGAACGAACATATTTTTCTGAATTATCGACTTAGGTGATAACCAAATTTTTTGGGCCAACTTTTATAGAAAAATGAAAGTTAAACGATAAAGCTTGTTTTTTACGATATTGATTTTGCTTTTATTTTCAATAAGGTAACTGTTTTTTTAAAAGAACCCACCCGCGACATGACTATCGCTCGAAGCCCAAACAAGTTATCACCAAACGATTTTTTGCATCGTATTCCTGACTAAATTTCATACGAAAGCTAGTTTGTGAAAAGTTTTGCCTGAAAAACCTCGGTTATTTCAAAGGTTAATTACCGGTAAACCGGTTGACTGTGAAAAACGCAAAAAATTTCTGTCGTATAAAATCCAGTCAGGTACACGATGCAAAAAACTGTTTTTGTGATACATTGTGAGGATTTGAGCAATGATCATGTCGCGGGTGGTTCCTTAAAAAAACAGCACCTTAGACTTTAGATATGATTGTTTATTTGGAGAAATAAACACCTAAACAATTTGCTGATTATCAAAGTTCGCTGATTCAAATGTTTGATCGATCAAACTTTTTTTACTCTATTTACTCATCTTATTTGGGTTGTATTCATGCTGTAAATAATAAAAACAGCATAACTATCCCATGAACATGTCCCCTTATTGATTTTGTATTTTTCATATAATCTTATTCAGTGGCAAAAAAAGCTTAAAAAGCGAAACGTTAACTCGCTCATAGGCGAGGTGACTCGTCGTTTCTCACTATGTCGTCAATCACTTCGAACCGCTGCGTTGTACTGGAAAGAATGCGACGATATCGCCCTGCAGCGCCGCCAATTATCTCAGCTCGAGGCGCTAGCGAGCGAAGTGGGCCATGGCGATATCCCCTCGCTGATTGGTACTTGATAGTTAGGGTTGCGCACGGGAAAACACGAAAAATACGATTTTAAAAAATCTGAAGTTCGATTTAAAAAATAAATCTTAAAATCGACGAAATAAAAATTTATTCAAAAATTTAAAATCATTTTCCAATTTTTTTGATTCGCTTGATAATTTAGAATTTCAATAAAAAATTCAAAAAAATACAAATTCGCCATCTACTGATCGAATAATGCTGCTTCAAAATTTATATTTTGTGATACAATCAAATTGTATAAACATAAATTATAATTTCCGGAACTTATTCAGAACGATCATTAAAAATAGTTAGGTCGAAAAATTGAATAGTCAGATTTTTGGATTTTTTTAAATTAAAGTTAAAATATGGGTTTTTTAAATTTTGAACTCAAAAAAATTTTGGCTAGAAATTGAATTTTTTCTTGTTTCTGGTCGTTAATTACCTGAATTTTATGATGAAAATCAAATTATACTGTAGCTAGATCTCGCACACTTAAAAACTTCAATTTTAAACCTTAAAACCCCTGCAAAATTCTCCCGTAATATTTTTTTCTATATTTTTCTTAATTTTAAAAGTGCGCAACCCTACTAATAGTATCTTAATTGAAACGTCATTGCTTTCGTAGCCTATTGTTGGTTACTTCATGCCGCGAATCATGCGCGGGATTCATGACTTAGATTAAATTTAAAAAAATGACTCATTTTGCCGAAGCGTCTGTGGGAAATAAAATTCTTTGAATTTCAATTAAAATTTGTAAAGTCGTCAAATAATTTTTTAAAGATATTAAATCTTGTTTTTTATAGATTCAATATAAGAACAAAAAGCGAATAAAAATATTTTTGCAAAATATTATTGGACTCAAGTACGGTCAAGTTTGCAAGAAAATAAGAAGTTTTCAGCTAGGGTGATTTGTAAAAAAATTCTCTGGAAATGGACATTTAATCTTTATAGTCGGTGTTCTGAATCGGGATTGAATTAGTAAGGTCGAGATCGGGTTTCAAACATATTTTTTGCAACAATAATCTTCGTGAATTTTTTGAAAAGAGAGCACCATAATGGTTTATACAAAACTTAAAGATAACAAAATTACGTTACTTTTAGATATTTTTGTCGAACAAAAAAAAATATATGAAATTAAAAAATAAAAGATTGAATAAATTTTTGATAAAAAATAAGTGTTCATTTTGCAAAATAAGGGACATAAGGGTTGAAATAATATAATTTTTTTTCGAAAATACTTATATTTTGAAAAATAATATTGGAGCCTGAAACTTTTGAACCAGTTATGAAAATTAAATAGCAAACTATAAATAATAAATTCGAGGTGTTTTTTCAATGCTAAACCTATCTACAAAATAAACTCCAAATTAACATGGCTATTTATTTGCTCTGCAAAATTTCATTTGTGCTCAAAATAAACTTAAACTCAGGTGCCTGTACTTGAGCCACACTTCTACATTCGAGGCCTTTCAATTTGAAGGCAATTTTTAAGAAAAATGATCTTATTTTTGCATAGCTTTCTCTTTTTAAACAATTAAAAAGACCAGTTTAACTTTCTTTTGACACCCTAAAACCTTCAAAAAAATTTTATTGCGATATATCCCTTATGACGATGTTAAATTTGTGCTATTTTTATAATGATAAAATTTGTGCGTGTGGTAACTGCACTGAAGTTATTCAACATATTTTAGTTTGGTAATTTGACACCCTTGTGATGACTATTTAGGGCTCATTTTTCATATAACATTGAGGGGGGGGTCAATTATGTAATCTTGCAAATTTACAATACAATTTTAGCCAAATTTTTGTTGAAACTCTCAGAATGATCTAGACTTGACCCAAATTAAAAATTTTCAATTTTTTTTTGGTTAAGTCTTTTAAATCCTGGAGTAAACTCTGATGATAAGGGCTAACCTTACAATAATCTTACATCAAAAATTCTTCGACAAAAAACGAAATCAACCATTTATTTCGAATTATTTGCCACGTCTTTTTTAAGCTATAATTTGGCAAAAATCAATAGTTGCTGTTTTATTTTATGTGTAAGTATTTCCCCCTAAAATTGACTTTGACTAAATGAGTCATTCGCGTCGAGCTGATTGTATTGGGCAATGTGACCCTACGCAAAAGGACAAATAGAGATTCTTCAATCGATTTTACTCTCTGTTTTGACAACTCATTTATTTATTATATTTATTCACAGTAGAGTGAAAAAAAATTTTTAGTTTTTTAGAAATATGAGTGGCGCCCCTTATAATTACGATTACATCCTTAAATACATTATCATTGGAGATCAGGTAATTGGCAGAAGATTAAATTATTGGTTTACTAAGTTAATTTTCAAGGCCAGAAATATCATATTATAAAAATATTTATTATTATATATTTTTTTGAATTTGCCGTTAAACAGCAAAAATAATAAGTCGCAATAAAATTTTTATAAAAAATTTCGAAAATTATACCGACCATAATTATTGGTGTCAAATTTCGATATGAAAATATATTTATTTTCGTAATTAATTTCAAATTACCATTTATATTTGATGTTACCGTTCAAGTTAGAAGTTCAAAGAACCGCTTTGGAAATTGTAATTTGACACCAATAATTGTGTTTTACATATTTTTATAAGGAATTCGAATATTTATAGAAAAATGGCAATGATTTTTAAGTTTTTTTGATAAATATATTTTTTTCGCTTTAGAAATGTACTTGAATGCATTTTTTAATTTGCTTTAAAAATGTATTTATAGTCTCTTTAATGTTTTTTTACAATTTCAATAATATGATTTTTGTTTGTAGACAACGTCAGCATTTTTGATAGACCAAAGGTATTTAATTTGGAAATAGTGAATTATAATAAACTTGCGTCAATTATGATAAAATAGTGAATATGAAACACTCCAATAATGGGAAATTTTTTGATCCCTATTTGCCTACGGTAATCTTGTGAAATCCTGCAAGACATCGCAAAAAACTTTTGAATTAAAGGATGAACCTACTTTCAAAGTCATTTATCAACTTTTTTTTAAAAAATTAATTTAATTTATTTTTGAATAATTAATTTTTAAAATAATTAATCTTTTTAAATTTTTATTTTATCAAGAAGAAATCAAAAAATGGTATGCTAATACCTCCCAAATTTATTCATGAAACTTACATGTATTTGAACTCATATAATTTTATTCTTATTTTTTAATTAAAAAAAAACACTTTCTACATTTTTTATTATCCTATCGTCGATAGTCTATCGACGATAGCCTATCGTCCATAAATTAATATTTTTTAAATTTTCATATTACAGTATTTATCGTTTTAGGGCGTTGGTAAATCATGTTTATTACATCAATTTACAGAGAAAAAATTTATGGCAGATTGTCCACATACGATTGGAGTAGAATATGGAACTAGAATAATAGAAGTTGCGGGACAGAGAATAAAACTTCAAATTTGGGATACTGCCGGCCAAGAAAGGTAAGTTATTTTTGTTAATTTCGAACCATCTTAAAAAATAGTTTTTGTGCAATTATCAAATTAATAAAAATTGCCACTTCTGAACCAGTGGGGTCAAATTACAAAATGCCTCAATTAGGTCTAAATTACATAATAATAAATATTATTTTATTTGGAATCGCAACGCATATATATAGTAATTCTTATTATATATCGATTACGGGGGCTCCTGGTCATTTTTTACTAGATTTTTAGCCAAAATTTGTTAATTCAGCTTTTGAAAACGACTCTCCGATTGATTTATTAGATAGCTAAAACAGAGCCAAATATCTGTTAAATAATTGATTTAAAAAATTGGTCCGAATCCGACGATTGTTACCCAATTTTTTTAAGAAAAACTAGTAATTTAACAATTTCAGTAATCTCAGAAAAAAATGAAATAAATTGGTCCGATGAACCAATTTTTTTTATTTTTCACAAGATATGTGCTCATTTGAGCTATCTAAGAATGTTATCGGATGAGTTGTTTTTTAAAAGCCGAATTAAATAAATAAAATTTGCTTAAAAACTAGTAAAAAATGACCAGGAGCCCCATATTGATATAACCATTTAAACGGGCCCATTTTTGTAATTTGATCGTGTGTCATATAAGAAAAATTTGACCACAAGAACATTTCTCGATAAAGTTTAAGATCGAATGCTGCTGAAATGAACTTTGAAATCCTTTTGGATTAGGACATACCGATGTTTTAAGCTTTTAATGCTCAAATTCTTGTTTAAGTCATAACACAAATTTATATTGTGAAATCGCAATAAAATTCTCTTCCGTCTCAGGGGTAAATTGACTTCACTGGATTAAATTTTGTAATTTGAACCCACTGGTGTCATATTTCAAATGTGACCCAAAATGATTTTACAACAAAAATCTAGCGCCATTTTTCATGATAAAAAAAACTTATTTATATTTTCAGATTCCGAGCTGTGACCAGGTCATATTATCGCGGTAGTAGCGGTGCGATTATGGTTTATGATATTACACGACGTCAAACATTTAATCATCTTGAAGCTTGGTTAACCGACGCAACAAATCATGCATCTCCAAACACTGTCATATTCTTAATTGGAAATAAATCTGATTTAGAGGAACAGGTAATTACAATTTAAATTAGATCAAACTTCTACGAAAATGAAGAAAAAAAAGTGTGTTATAAAAAATCTTATGTCGAAAAAATACAGTGAAGTCCGTTTAACAGCACCCTATCAATATTAAAAGTACTGTCCAACGAAAAGTACTAGACTGTACCAAAAAAATATGCCTTGATATGATACGTATCATACTATGACGTCTTTTTATGCTAAAATAAAGTACTTTTCGCTTGACAGTACTTTTAATATTGGTAGGGTGCGTCCTGTTAAACGGACTTCACTGTACAAATTTCGGATTACTTTTGTGTTGTATAAGAACGAAACGACCGGAATTTGGCTTTAACCTTCGTAATATGAATAACTTTTAAAAACACGTTCGTTTATTAGGACAAAAAGACAGACTTTTCAAAGATTATTTTTAGTTAGGTAGCCCCACGAAAACCATAAAAATCTGGTCGGTATTTTTATTTTAAATTTTTTCTGAATTGAAATTTAAGCGTATTTGCCTTGATTTTACAGTTATAAACACGAGGGCCTAGTCACAAAAAAATTTGCTACATTGCACAAAAAAAAAATCAAAAAAAACATGTTCGAAAATTCTGGAAAAATTGTTTGGTCATTTCCTCTATAAAGACAAACGGTGGTTTTTCACTTTCATAAAGTGGCAAAAAACAAACAAGTCATTATCGACAAACACGACAGTAATTTTTATACCATAAACCAACCAGTTTCAATGCAAAAAAATTGATATGAACAAAAAATTTTATATCCTAAAAAAATTCGAATGTGACGGATGGCTCGTCCAATCAGAAACGAGCTTACAAAGCTGACGGATATATTTTTTAAAAAATGTATTTCCTTCCTGAGTTTTCAAGATATAACAATGATTTATCATTTAAATTAACCGGAAATAACGTGCGTAGCTCACCTAGGAATTTCATAAAAATTAAATTGGGGAAAATTTTTTCATGAGGCTCATTTACCTTGGTACGTTGACGACCACCTTCAATCTATATATTCTTTTTAGCGTGATGTCCCTACCGAAGAAGCCCGTGAATTTGCCCGCGAGCATGGTCTCCATTTCTGCGAGGCGTCTGCCAAAACTGGCGAAAATGTCGAAGAAGCGTTTCTAGAAACCGCTCGCCAAATCTACCAAAAAATCCAAGAAGGCAGCTTAGAGTTAAACGCGGCGGATTCCGGGGTCCAAACGAGATCTGCTCGATCAAACCAAATTAATGCGTCTGACGAACCAGAAACACCACAAGATAAAAACTGTTCATGCTAAAACATTTAACACGAAAAACATTTTACATTTGATATAAAACACATTTGACAAATGAAAAAAATAGAACTACATCACAAAAGTTTTTTTTTATTCCAAGTTCTTGATAATGTATCAATATTCAGGTCCTCTGGTTCCCTGAGTGTGAAGTAGAAAAGGTTCAGAAGGTCAAAAAGAATTATTTTGGTTGTAAAGGGCTTTTGTAAAAAAAATGTACCCACAACGTTATTAAGAGTGTAGTGGCCGCGAGAAAATGTACCTCTTGGGTTACTCTGACAAAAATCAAATATATCAGAATATTTCAAAGTTAGGGTATCTGGTGCTAAAACGAGGCACGTCATCGCCGTCAAATGTTATTCTTTGACCAATTTAACCTTTTTTGTGTACACTACCCCCTTCAATTAAGTTAAATTTTGAGCTCTCTGGCGCCACAAAATGAAATTTATTTGCACATTTGTTATCAAAAGATACCGATTTTTCAAATTAAAATATGCACTGCGCGTCCTTATAAACCTTATCTACTTTATTTTTTCACTGGGTTTCGATAAAATTAAAAATTTAGGGAAGTTTTAATTTTACGTTTGTAAATTCTTGTAAAGTCGAAAACCAGTGCAAAACATCACAAAGGCTACTGTGAGAGTTAATGATTTTTGTTGCTATGTTCAATTAAAGCGATTTTAACCACGAGGGTTTGACCTCTTTCACCATATAATAAATTATTGATCGGCTTATTGTTCAGATAATACAAAAAATATATCTTTAATACTGAATTAGCGCTCATTAGAGTTTCCTTTGTTCGAGTGAGGCACATTTTGTTAAAGCTTTTTTATCATTTAAGGCGGTGAAATTAAAGAAATATGTCTGGGAAAATGTAATACTGTCGTGGTTGTCTATTGGAACATTGGCCAGTTTTTAAAGATTATTTCATTTTCAAAAACCATAATAATGTAGCTGGTATTAATAATTTGAATTTTTTTATTCATTTTTTGAGCTTTTTCAAAACGGGTTTTTTACTTGGACAAAACGATAAAACCTATCATGTACTTAAAGACTAAAACGGCAACTCGTTTTTCGTTCCAATTTTTTTGAGACGAAAAATTCTATTTCTGAAATATAATAATGAAAAATATATTTCTTCGATATTTTCCGCCTTAATATGGTGAAGGTATCTTCAGTGTGGAAAATGTTTTATAATTTTATAAAAAACGCAAAAAAAAATATTATTACTGAACGAAATTTTACCAAAATTTTGGACTATTTTTTTAAAATGTAAGAAATCCGGCGTTTTCATGCAAAATTATGGCTTGTTTTTTTATAAAAAAACTAAATTTCCATGCTAAAGATATCTCCGTCCCTAAATAAATATTGTTCAAAATGCTTTCGAAATGTAATTTCTTCATTTATTTTTGCAATTAATAATTGTTCTTATGTAAACACACACTTTACAAGGCCCCCTAAAAGGGGTTAAAAACACTCATTCAAATAAAGATGCAATATATAAATTCCCTATTTTCTAATAAAAAAAACATCGCAATTATCACTTTAACTTGTACACTGTTCGCAGCATGCATTTTGGTTTAAAGCTCAAAAATAGATTTTTACAATGTAGGATTAAAAGAGTAAAGTGTATTTAGTAGGACGGCGTCCTAAGGCTTTTAAAATACTTTCCTATCAAAAGTACTTTACTGTTCTTTGAAAAGATGCCTTGGTATCATACATATGTACCATGGCCTATTTTTAGGGACAATCCTTAGGGCGCGTCCTACTACAGACACTTTACTGTACATTTTCGACGTATTTTTTAGTATGTTTCAATAAATTTTCATAACAAAAACCAACCAGTTTTTAGCAAAAGATAGGCATGTAAAAACCAAAAATGTTCGAGTACGATCCCCGAGTTCATAAAAAATTTCTTATTTAAAAAAAAATGTTTTTGGGGGCTAGGAGATCAGACTCAAAATAGTATTCTCCAAATGTTTCTATAAACTAATAATTCAATTTTAATTATTATTCAATTTCAAAAATCAGTTTGAAGTTTCAAGAACTCACCAATATTTAACAAGTGTAATGATTATAAGGACATTTTGACGATTTTGTCTATGATTTTCCTACAAAAGACTAGATTTGAATAGTTTCGATTTAAAAGACTGGTCTTTTCCAGATTACATTTTTAAATTTTCGACTTCATATTGAAAACTCAAGCGGCCGGTATCAGCGTAAAATTTTATCGAAAATTTGTCTAAAACTAATTTGGCCACCAAAGTTCAGAGCTCTCTAGCGCTAACAACGGACAATTGTGTATTTTGGCCAAAAGAGTCAATAAACAAATTTTCAGCTAACTTTTTAAAGCAGTTCCTACCCCCTTAAATGAATTAAGGTATTTTTAAAGTTGTCTGCTTTATCACTAAACCGTCTTTATTTTGAATAATTTTAAAGTACACTTTCGTCACACTGTTTTTATAGAGCACTTATCGACCATCCTATCCTAAAACCAAGGCGGCGGTATTTTTCTATTACTAAATAATTCGTCTGGTAAGCGAAAAATACCGCCGCCTCAAACCTAATGAGAAATTATCAATTTTTAATTTAACTTCCATTCTTCATATTTTATAATCATATTTCCACTCCATCTGTTAGGTCACATTTCAGGGCTGAGTAATAAAATGGCTAAAAATAATAATTGTCAGTTTATGTCAATAAAATGCCAGCCCTTTTTAATTTTTTTTTTGTAATTCTTCAACCACTTTATTTCGAAAAATATATTTGAAATTTGTTTTTCTTGCAGTTTTCTTGTCCTTTGTATTTGAAAAAAACACAGATTTTAATGACTTAGAAACTGATTTAATTATTTAGTTTTTAACAAGTGTTAAATCACTCAGAATCAATCGAATTTATTTTATTCAATTTATAATATCGATTACGCGACTTCCTGGTCGTTATTTGC
>SCLH01000324.1:73544-137306 GCA_004367855.1 Oikopleura vanhoeffeni | reverse complement strand
CTCTTTTTCGTAAAAATACGGGTGAAGAGCAAAAAAAAAATGTCTTCAATATTATTTCTCAAAAATATTTTATTATTTTTAAGAATTGACCCCCGAAACTTTGGCTTATGTTTTCAGCTCTTCACCGTTATTTTTGAAATTTTTAGAGCAATTTTAAAAAATAAGGACAATATCATATCGTCAATATGGCATCAAAAGCTAAGGACAATATTGCAAAATCTCAGCTGTCCTTATAGACGTAAACCACAGTAGTTATAAAACTGGTATACCCAGTTAGCGAGTCATTGGATCGTTATGAGATAAATTGCGTTTTTTGTTAAAAGTTCAAATATAATTTGGACCACCTTAAATGAGTTAAAAACCTCATTCTCAGCAGTAACTTGATTTTGAGAATTATAGAATTCATTTACTACGAGTTATAATAAGGTAGCTTTTTTTTAACTGGGCCCACCCTACTCAGTCATTTTTCTTAATGACCATACGAGATATCAACAAACGGTTTTTTGCTATGTGTAGCCAAGTAAATTTGTGATGTGTAAAACTTTTTATTTTTTTCTCCTTCAACCGGTTGGCCGGTAATCAACTTTTGAAATCACCGGTTTTTCTGAGGCAAATAAGGAATATTTTCGAAAAAAAATTTTTGTCATAAATAAATGTATGTAAAATGTTGTTCCTGGCACGTTAAAGTTAATAAATTACCACATATCAAACGTCTACTATCAGAATACTTTCAGTTCGGTTGAAATAAACAAAAAAAAATGAGCTGGCTGAGATTCGAACATATGGACTTCCGGTTTTCGGACATCAATTACCGGTAAACCGGTTGACCAAGAGAAAAACAAAAAATTTTACATATCACAAATTTAGTTGGCTAAACATAGCAAAAAACCGTTTGTTGATATCTCGTATGGTCATCGAGAAAAATGACTGAGTAGGGTGGGCCCAGTTAAAAAAAAGCTACCTAAACAAATTTCCATATTTTGAAAGAAAAAACTAAAAAATAAATGTCCTAAACTGAAAAATTTTCCTATGGCGATATATAAGTTTAGCTCAGTGAAAAAGGTAAATCAGTTGCATCGAATGTTCTCGGAGATGACTCATTCGATTCTAAAAATTTTAATTGTATCCAGCAGACAAGGAGTTACCCGACAATTTATCTATTTTGAAAAAAACGGATGATCGGTATATACAGTGTATCAAAAAAAACATTTTTGATAAATTAAATTTACGATAATTAACATTAATGTTGGGTCATATAATATGACTAGGGAGAATTCCTTGGAATTTTGGCCGAAATCGATATCTCGGGATCATATATTATAATACTATATCGCTACCGGGGTTAAAAATAGTGCCGGACAAGTTGTATGAAATTTTTTTTCGAAAAAATGCCTTTTTAATTTTGAAACCGACATTTTTTTTTTACGATCAATATTTCTTCTTTTTCTAAATCCCAGGAATTCTCCCTAAATATGAATTCAGTATATTGATTTTTTGCGAAAACTTAGAAAAAGGATTATTTAGATTCGAAGGTGGAAAATGTAAAAAACGTTATTTTTATTCGACTTTTGGCTAAAATTTTTTCCCGAAAAATGGATTATACATTTTTGGTCTTCTTTTTTTCACTGGCGATATTTTATTTTTGATAAGCCAAAAAAGTAAATCAATTGAATCGAATGTTCTCGGAGATGACTCATCCGAATCCAAAAATTCCAATTGTATCAAGCAGCCAATGAGTTGATACCAATTTATCGACTTTTAAAGAACCGGATGACCGGTCAAATCTTAAAAACGGGTTTTCTCGAGAACCGGGTGAGGTATGTGTTCAATCATGTGCAACATTTCGATAATTCGTATTTTATTTGTCCTGCTGATATCAGGCTACGCACTTTTCATAGCAAAAGATAGGTATTTAAAATGGACCAAAAATGCATATTCCCAAAAAATTCCAATATACCTTTAGAACGTTTTTCCTTCGAATAAAAGAGTCAATATTTGCCCTATATTATGTGTAAGAAGGTCCCGAGACACCTAAAATATCTTTTTTGATCGAAAAAAACATATATGATTTAAAGCATACGTTGCTTTGGACTTGTCTTGATATTAATTTTCTAAAAGACTAATTTTCATATCCAGGGAATATTATTTTCAAATTTGTATTTTTTTCTAGAATGTCTATCTCAGAAGAGGATCCAAAACTTGAAGTAGAATTCACAACTGGCACAGAAGAAACTGGTACTGAATTCAATGAAACCGCCAAACTACCACTAGATGAAAATGAACCAAAAGCCGAAAATTTACCGGTAGAAAAAAAAACAGAAGAAATTTTTTTGCGAAAGGATGACGGAGATCAAGTGGCAAAAAGCGAGGCCCCAAAAACTACAGAAGTTCAATTTTATGGAAATCATTTTCATCAATTGATCGATCCAGAACCGTCGGTCGCGTCTTTATTCAAACTTCAAATGACGAGATGTGTTGAGAGGACGATTCAGTATCATCAAATGCTAAAAGAAGCTGATAAATTAATAAGAGCAGAAGAATTAGCAGCTCAAGCACTAGGAAAACTAGGAATCGAATATGGGGACACACATTTAAAGGTAATACAAATTTTCAATACACAGTATGTGTTTTTTTACTTGCGAAATGAAAATTGTCATTTAGGTAATTACGGCCAATAAAAAATAGTAACTGGTGGATTTTATTTTCAAACCCTTGACATCGGCTATAGCTTAGCTTTCAAAATAAAATCCACCTAGTTACCATTTTTAATTGGCAGTAATTACCTAAATGACAATTTTCATTTCGCAAGTAAAAAAAACACATACTGTAAATATTGGTATTTTTTAACGTTTCGATTTATTTAAATCATCTTCAGAATGAGAAGACAAATTAATTTCAATGAAAGAAACAGAGCACAAAATATTCTTCAGATCTGAGAGCCCGATTTAAAAAAATATTTTTGTGCTCTGTTTCTATCGTTGAAAATAATTTGTCTTCTCATTCTGAAGATGATTTAAATAAATCGAAACGTTAAAAAATGCCAAGAATTATATTGAAAAAATTTATAATTTTATTTGTCTCGAACCAAAATAAAATATTTAAAGGTAAGAACACTTTCTCAATGGTTCAAAGGTGTGGGTTTAATACATATTTGAAAATAAATTAAACAATTTTTGAAGTCAGGTTTCTCATAAACTTCACTTGAAAATGTGAAAAAAGCCTAGTAATCGTCACCCACATCCTTAAATTTTAAAATTGTAAGGAAAGGCAATAACAAATCTTTCTCTGTGAAGGTATCAATGTTGAAGCCTTTTTTGGTGAACGTATCTTTTGCATCGATTTAAGTTTTAAAATTGCATAAAATGTATAATTGTTTTTCACTAAAATAGTACATGAAAAATTATTTCATTCTGGAGTTCAAATTCTCGACAAAAACGATCACAAAAACAAAAAGTTTATTTTTTTGCTAAAAGTACAGAAAAATTTGAATTACTTTGTTTTGAATAGTACGAAATAAAAATTGATCAAAATGAGATATCATATCAGTGATAATTTTTTTAGTTGCATAAATAGCGAAGAAAATGTCTCATACCGCTGCCTCCACAAAAAATGCATCGTTTTAATTAAATTTTATAAAAAATTCATGTTAAAGATACCGCCGCCTATTTTTGACAACATTTTCTTTTTGTCACAAAAAAATTCTAATTTTATTAATTTTTAAGAAAATTCTAGATTGTCTACAACCATCTTTCTTAAGAACTTGAATGTCATAATTTGTAAATGTCCAAAATTTTGAAAAAAACTAGAAAAATTTGATAAAAAAAAATATAAATTATTTTGGGTTTTTTATTAAATTTTAAAATAAAAAAATGGACCGAAAGATACCTTCGCCAAATCATTGACGTTTTTTATAAATATGGACATAATAATCGATTTCCCGAATTATTGTCAAAGAGGTTTAGTATGACGCGTTTAGTAATGACGTCATTTTTCTTAGTTCCGTCAATTTAAAAAGCTTTTAGACTCTTTGTGACATTGCTTCTTCGCGTACAATTGCTGCAATGACTCTGGAAGACGGTTTAATTCAAGCTAGATCGAGATTACAATCACTTAATATCGCAATTCAAGCTTCAAATGAAAGTGAACTCGAACATGAACAGGTTAATAAAAAGCTTAGGTAGCTTTTTTCCGGTAGGCCACTTTTAGGGGTATCTCAAATACCGTATCTGTTCTGAGAGAATGTTTTTTTGCATCTGAATCTTAACCGAATTTGTAGTGGTGACAAAAAAAAATCGGCCATGACCGGTTTACCGGTTATTAGACAAAAACCGGTAATATCGGGATTTGCTACATTTTCAAAGTTTTATTTCTGGGTACTAAAAATTTACTATCTGGAATATTCTCTAGAATATTTCCCATGAATTTCATGAAATTTCTTCATTCGATTATTTTTGGTCACGGACCATAATCATATATAATGTAATAATGTTGAACATTGATCGCTGATTCCTGATCACGTGATCAACCTACGAAGTCAAAAAAAAAAATTCACCACTACAAATTCGGTTAAGATTCAGATGCAAAAAAACGTTTGTCGCTATCTAGTCTGGTTCTCTCAGAACAGATACCCCTCAAAATGGCCTACCGAAAAAAATGCAACCTTATCTTCCCAAAAGTTAAATTTAATCTTATAGGCCATTAGTACACATTTGAAACACGCAGATTCTGGGCGAGTTATTGCTGCACGTGGTCGAGCTCATCAAACAAAACTAGAAGCATTAGTTGCTGCAGCACAATTATCTTCATTTCAGGTTAGTAATATGATTTTTCGTACTACAATACTGACTTCATGTTAGTCTTTTAGACGAACGTGTTTTTCGAATTTGTTGAAATAACGATTATTTGTATTTTTAAATACCATAATAATGTAGCGGGTATTAATAAGTAGAAATTTTACTGCTGTTAAAGTAAAAACCCCAGTTTGAAAATTAATTTCAGACGCAAAACCCTTGGAGTTTTTTAAATTTAATTTTCAGGTCGAACTGAAAAATGCAATTTCTGGATATTTAAAAGGAATTAATCCAGAGGCAATCATCGAAATATTCGATGTTCAAGCCGTCAACAAAAAAGCCAATCTTCTGAATACGGTAAATAAGTAACTAAAAATATACAATAGGAACTTTATAAAGCAACTTTTTCGACATATAGAGTTTTTTATATTTCACTTTTTGTTCTCTGTGCGGCTAACCAGCCAAAATTTAAGCAAAAGATTGGAAAATTTCATTGTCTAGCCGATGGAAGATAAAACGATGACAATCTCGATAAAATGTTTATATCTCACAATTTGTCGTTTTTAAAAATCAGCTGTTGGAGGGTTTTTCGACACAGAAACCCTCCATTTTAAGTAAAAAATCCGATTTTGCGATAAATAGAACAATTTCTGCTTTTTTGATCGATAGTAACCGTTTTTCATAGATTTATTATAGATAAATAATAGTTTTTGATAACTGGTGAGTTTCTTTTGAAACAACACCTGGTCAAGAGCTGATAGCATTTGTGATAGCGGTAGTGTAGTGGGGCCTCTCCGCCTCGCGAGTGTTAGGGTGGTCTGTGTTAGGATGGTCTGGTAGGAGCGTATCGGACAAAACGTCTTCCTTGAATAATAATTGAGTGAATTAAGCTTGAGGTGTGAAAATAAACGTCTATGGCATAACATATTTTTGAGGAACAGGTAAAAAAAGTTAACACAGATAATTTTAAAGACTCGTTGTGAAATGAAAACTATATAATGTAATTGGTAAGGAAGAGAAATAACGTTGAAATTTTATCGTTATTTCTTCGTGGTTTTTAGTTTATCCAGATCATCATGCTGTTTAATTAAGATTTTATCAGCCGAAATATCGAATCGTAGCTCACGATTGATTTTTGTGAAATTTTGGATTTTTAGCATTTGCAGCTCTTTTTTGGTAGGTAAATTTTGAAATTTTCATTGGAAGAATTTTGAGTTCATTCTTTTTCCGCTTTAATTTTGCCTTTTCTTGTTCTTTTTGCTCAAAGCTAACATTTGCGGTCAACTTTAAATTTTTTTGTCTATAATTACCCACTTTCTTCCCAATCCAATATTTTCATTTCCAAAACTGTTTTTTCAAAATCGTTGTCGTCATCAAATGCGTTGCTAACCTGAAGGCAGGTGTCCAAGCTTTAATCAAAATTATTTTTGCACCTCAAGCTAAACTCCCCAATTTTTACCCGAGGATAACTCGAGGAAGGTTACCAGACTACCGCTATCACAAAAACCATCTCCTGATGATAAGGCAAAATTCTTCTATTTAAAAAATATAATCTTTTTGGTGATTTAACCACAAAACGCACAATAAAATTTGATTGAAAACCGAATGGTAGACACGCTAGACATTGGTTTTAATGATAGAAAATTGTTTTTTTTTAAGTTTCGATTTTTATCTTCAGAATGACAAAAAAATAATTTTTGTCGCAGAAAGTTCGATCGAAATAATTTGGCAATTGGGCTCTCTGATGAAAATTTTCATCTCATCTGAGAACTGAACTCATCAGTAACTGAAAGTATTTTGTTTTCATGCTGAAGATGATTTAATAAAAGATCGAAAAGTTATAAAAATACAATTTTTATTAAAATGACAGAAAATTAAAAGCGACTATATTTTTGATATTAAATATCTTGCTTTAGATGGGTTCCTAGTGTAGAAATCAATTTTTGAATTTTAAATTATAAAATTTCATATAACTTATATGACATATTTTAGCAAGTTATGGAAGCTCTTCAAGAAACGCATTATTCCCTTGGTCCAAATTCTAATGGTCCACCGCGTGGTTGGTTAAATTACCGAACTCGTGGTTTGCCATTTTCTCAATGGCAGCGAATGTTCTTTTTCATCCAAGATTGTCATTTGATGAAACAATCTCTAGAAGAAATTAATGCAAATATTTTCCTAGATTTTAATCAGTGTATTGTCGAGGTAAATATAATGTAGAAGAAGGCTTTAACAACCATGTTTTTTGGTAAAAAAAAAAGACAAAAAACTTTTTGAAAATTGCTTGAAAAAACAATAGTCGAGAAAGACATATATGTTGTTTTTTTGATAAAAAAACTCACGAACATTTTTAAAAATTATCTTTGGGAAAATTTGATCGAGAAAGATAATGTAACATAATTTTTTTTTAAATGAAATTTTTTCTGTGGTATTTGTCTAAGCGGACTTTATAGTGTATTTTTTGTTTTTTTTTGGCGAAACCCTATCTTTTTTCATTGAAATTTGATTCGTGCGTTTTTTTTATTTTTTGCATTTTATTTCCTCTAAATAATACTGAACGAAATTCAAAAAAATTATAACGTAATTATGTAAATTAATTTTAAACGAGAATTTTACATCTTATTCCGTTATTAATAATACTTACATTGCTACTTTTTAATTATCATGAAAATTTAAGTTTTCTACTATTGCTCTTGCCAATAACATATTTAGGATTTATTGCAAGAGCAAATAGAGAAAACTAAATTTTCATGATAATTAAAAGTACATAATTAGTAAATATTATATTTTATCAAATGTTTTATTTTGAGCATTTTATTAATAAAATATTGAAAGTAAACCATTAGATTTTTGTAATTATTTAACGGTAACTAAAAAAATTTGTTGGTTATATAATATGTTTTGTAGCTAAATATTATGGTTTCTTATATTTTTTCTAAAAGTAGTAATTTTTAAAATCTTCAATAATTTGTTATAATCAAAACCCATCATCCTCTTAATAAAGACCATTCATTCTTGTTATTTAAAACTAATGCCACAAGATGCCAAATTTTGCCTAGCTTCAAATGTTTTTCAAAAAAATAAAAATGTCAAGCTTAATGATAGGCAATTTCCAAATTAGTTTTTGATTTTTGACAGGGTTGCAAGTGATTTTAAAAAATATTCTATTTCCAACGTACTGCCGCGGCATGCCGTATTTGTCTAAGTGAATGTTTTACTAAAAAGTAAAAAGATTGAAAAAAAGGAATATACGAAATTCCGAGTTTTTATCGTAGAACTACCCGAAATTTGTTCTTATCTGGTTCAAATTTTTACAGTATGCGGCTCCATTTTTTAGAGCAAAATTTGTCTCGGTGCGTCTAAGCGGACGTTTTGACAATTTTGAAAAACGTCCGCTTAGACAAATACGACTGTAGTAATTCGTTTTCATGCAATTTGAATATTCAAAAACTCCTACATAAAAACGGAAAAAATAAATTTCAAATGTTTTCTCGGTAAAATTTTTATGTACAGCCGTTTTAGTTTATAGAACAAAATGTTCAAAAACGCGTAGGCGTGCCGGCAAAAAAATTTGAATGTGTAGTCAAACACTACACTAGTTATTCCGTTTGCATTATGCGGAATTTTCTTCAATTTTCTCGAGCATATTTTCGAAGAAAAAATATCAAAATTTTTTCCATACTAAAGATACCAACGACGTTTTATTTACTAAAGTAGAGTGTATTTTAACGGACAGGTTTTTAGATTGAATTTGGGTTAAAAAGCCCTGCAAGCGTGCGTTTAAACCGGCCTCTGGACCATTCAAATTATCCGTTAAAACCTGACGGACAGTTTGCATCACAAAACTTCATCTTTAAATGCACGCTAGCAGGACTTTTTGACCCAAATCCAATCTAAAAACCGTTCCGTTTGAATACACTATACTGTAAAAGATTTTGTCTATGTAGTTTGTCTATGATTTTGTCTATAAGATGTTGTCTATTAGAGTCGGGGATCGTTATCTACATATAAAAAGTAATATCTGTCCAGAGTCCGGACTCCGGACAAAGTAACTTTTTTCTGGGCTTTTTAAAGAGTCCAACTTGGACTGTCTAAGTAAGCATTTAATAATAAAATACTGTCGTATTTGTCNTAGCGCTATTATTCGATTTTTTAGAGCATTTTTAGTGAAATTTTTCTCAAATGGACAAAACGACACGTTTCAGGTGGACAAAACGACAAAAATTTTTCTGTCCTCTTAGACAAATACGACAGTATATAGATTATGTTTCCAGAGAAAAAAGCTTAGAAAAAAGTAACTTTGTCCGGATACGTATGAATAATATCGTATTATATTCGATATTAAGTTATTGATACGTTTTAGGACTGTCAAGTAGACGATCGTGCAAATACGTTTGTTGTGCGAGCTCAATCTGGAAATTATTATTTTCAAGCAGAAAGTTTTGAAGCAGCAATTGCATGGAGAGTCACAATCGAAAGCATGATAACAGCATCCAAATTCAAAGAAAATAGTCCGGAGGTAAAACTAATTAATAAATTTTTATATGGACAAAACGACAAAAATTTGCCTGTCCTTATAGCCAAATACGACAGTAAATCCAAACTCTAATGTATATAATATGGATTACTGACCCTCAGAGTACAGAGCAGCAATATTTGAATGATACAAACAACGCAAGATATTAGCACCCAATCAAAACCCTGGATTGAGGAATAGGCCGATTTCATTGGTCAGATTAAACCAATCAAATGCTCATGCTCAAATGTACTCTGAGGTTCGGTAATCCATATAGGCCAACTTGCGTACAAAACTAGAGTTTAATTTTTAAAATTTTGAGGAAAAATTTTTTTTCAAAGTTTATTGTTATTTTCAAATTCCATAAAAATATATCGAGTATTTATACAGGCTGAATTTTATTTTTGTCGGTGTTTCACGCATCACTTATTATTTCACTATAAATTGAGTGATGCGTGAAACACCGACAAAAAATAAAATTCAACCTGTAGAAAAAAACGAAAAAATCAGACATACCTTGATGAACGAAATGGCCGTTCTTTTTTTGATATCTGGAACTTACTAATATTTTTATAGCAGGCAGTCGATGATGATCTGGCCTCTCAAATGACCCGTGGTCGCTCTAGCTCGGGCCCGGCTTGGATGTCAAATCTTTCTGGCAACATAAAAAGCGCATTTTCAAAAATTCAAATTTCGGCAAATTCCGCCGTGGATCAGTTGGAGCAAAAACTCTCAAATATCGAAAGCCCATCTTCTCCGACCCCTGTTCAAAATCCGCCCTCGCCAGATATAGACCCAGCAGAGATCGAAAATATCGCCTGGGTTTTACCTGACTCAACCCAGACCGCGACTGCAATTGAAGGAAAATCTCTAGAATGTCGATTTTTGGGCTCTAGAAAATCGGGGCTTTCCGAGGCCGAGGCGGTTTCTGAACTAATTCAAAAATGTCGGGCACAATATCAAGTACCGACTCCGCCACTTTGCGGGATCACCCTTAATTCTTCAGCAATTGCAATTTATCCTGTAGACCAAAAAGAGAAACAAATTTTGACAAATCTTATAAAATTAATTCCGATAGGTGGCGACATTTCGGGGTTATTAGTGGATAGAGATGAACATGCTGAAGTTTGGATACTTCAAGGTCTTGATATTACTATCAGATTACAGGAGTTATTGAAAGCGGACTAATTTTACTTTTTTTGTTAAAAAAATAATTAAGAGGTAGTGGCCCTTATACCAATTTCGGTACAATTTCGAAAATCCGATAAAACACAAAGATAGCTTTTTGTCAGCTCACCCGACCCTTTGGATCCATGTCATTTTTTGTTATTTGACACCCCTAAAATTTTCTCAAAAAAAACTGTAATATGACCCATTTTGAGGTTCATATGAGGAAAATTTTCACAGAAACATGTAATTTGACTCCTTGAGAGGTGTCAAATTACAAAACATTTCGGCATAAAGTTTTGGCACAAAAAGTTGTACTTTATGGCAAAACTTGGCTGCTTGTATAAACCATGTACAGCAGGTAATTAGTGGCTGTTGGATGCAAAAATCTGTTTGGAGTAGCTATTACCGTTAAAATGGCATAGCCTATGCCACATAGGGTAAAAGGTTGGGTGAGCTCTGAAACAGATACCTACACAGGCTAATAAAGCGCACAAAAACACTACCCCTTTAAGTTAACTTGATTTAAAATCCCCGGTTCCAGATTTTTATTTTACCATAAAGTTTAGATTTCCAAGGTATTTTTTCCTAAAAATTTTTACGTCGGACTATTCTTATAACTGTATCAAAATCCCACTGTAAATTCAAATTACAGCACTAGAAATAAANAAGGTTCATGGCCGCACTATTTTTCTGGCTATTATCCCCGAGAAAAATCCCCGTAATTTTATATACCTTTATATCATCCAATAAGTGTCAAAACCCTCTTCATAATAAATGATAAATATTTTTGAAATTTTTGTCCGAAATTTATTTCAAAATACTGATTCTGTTCAATTTCATTTATTGTCCAAATACATCCTTTTTTAATTTCCTTTTTGAAATCTTGAAGTACATCTAAAGTTCATTTGCTTTTTCTTCACTAATACGCACATGGGCCACATGTGACATGGCGTATAAGTTCCATATTCGTCGATTTTAGTTTGCAGATTTTGATTAGTTGAAATCCCGAGGTTATACCGTATTATAATTCTTTATATTCGAGTTGACAGTAAAATCTCAAATATAAATAACTCAGATTTTAGTGAAAATACAATTTTTTCAAAAAATTATTTTGTTATATTCAAGTTAAATTTTGCGATAATAAAGAAAATGAACTCACTTTTTGAAATACAGCATGTCACATTTTTGGACCAATTCTTGACACGAGCACCTATGTGTTTGCCAAATTTGAACGTTTTGATTGGTGGATAGTAAATTATGCGATAATCAAGAATGGGGGCAAAAATGTGACACCCTGTATATTTTTTTTCGCTCAATCCAAAAATATATACATTAACCCAGGTGTTTTTTCGACCTTTGAAAATAATGATATCAAAAAATTGTATTTTTACCAAAAAAATAAAATCAGGATTTTTTGACATTTTACTGCCAATTCTGAAAACTTGACAAAATGCTGTAACTTAAATGATATTTTGCGGTTTCTACTTTATACTACCTAGGATAAATAAAAATAAACTAAAATCTATCGAATAGCTGTCTTGGTTAGAATTGAAAATTACAAGAAAGTCAAAAACACGTTTTACACTTTTTGACCTAAATATTCGATATAGCATATTAAACGCTGGATATACCGTATAACATATACGTGTAATTGTTGCAATATCTTTCCATTTTTTTTTATTTTGATAGTAAACCGAAAAGTATATTTGAAATTACGTCACTGTTTATTAAATTTATCATTTTCAACATTAAATGTCAAAATAGCGCCTTTTCAGGGGTTTTTGCGAATATTAAAGCTGATTTTTGCAGTTTTCCCAAATAATGCGTTTTTCAAATATACAGTATAAGCCTAAAGGGATAACGTAAGGATTTATCAGAAGTTCATTAAATATAAATATTTAAATTCCATAAAGTCTTTTTTAAAAATTTTGCGTCTAGGGGTCAAAATAGGTAATTTAAGAAACTCACTTAAAAACCTACGCGTTCTTGGGCCTTCATGACAATTTTTCATTTTAATGCTTCTTATGAAAGCCAAAAAGGTGTTTAACAATCTATCGCGCCGTTTTTTCATGGTCTCTAGAAACCTTTTACAATTGACCATTTTTCTATAATTAAAATAATAGCTGAAGCATTATTTGGGAGTATAAATTTTTGGTCGACTTTTTTAAAAATGCCTAGATAGATCTTTTGTTTTGGAAAGTGCGTAGGCGGAAATCAGTAGGACAAGTAAAACACCAATTACGAAATGTTTAATTGTTCGATTAATTTGTCTATTTTTGCATTAAAACAAGGTGGTTTATGTTATCAAAATGAATCCAAAATTTGTATTTTTGCGACGTAAATGATTAATTGCATACGATTTTTTTTTCAAATTTGTAGGCTTTTTGCGCCTACGTATTTTCCATGAGGTAGGCGAAAGGAAGTCGACCAAAAATGTATACTGTATACAGTATACTCCATTATTTGGTATAACGAAAAATCCCAGCTTTAATATCGACCACTCCCTTACCTACTTTATCGTGTTAGAAATTAGGTGACGTCATTAATGTTTTCCGAGACGTTAAACTTAATTACTATGCTCTACTACTAACCTTATCAGGTGTAGCTTAAATGTCACTAGGGACCCGTAAAGATATTCCAAGGTGTAAATATTTACCATTTTTTGCTTCTTCCTATTACAGTGATATGACTTTAAACGGACAATCCGGAACGACAGGGTCAGGGCAATTTATGCGGCCTTACTTTAAGCGGACAGGGTAGCGATTTCTACTTGTCCGTTTGAAGTCATATCACTGTAACAATTTTAATATAAAACAAGTCTGTTACAAATGAGCTCTGAATTTACAGTCGATCCGGTTTGAAAAACATGACTTTGTTTATTGACTCAGGTAGTTTTTTTTTAGGTCAACTCACCCTAGTCATGCAGTTTACGGGAAAACCATAGGCGATATCGACAAACGTTTTTTTGCATTCAATTGCCAACTAAAAAAGCTGAATGGAGAAATGTTATTAAGTTGATTTGACATCTGGTTCACCGGATATAAACCGGAATGTTTTTTGGTAGGTTCGAATTCGATAGGCCCAAGAATTTTTTTCTTTAAATCATTCGGAAAGTTAAATTTTTATGTTTTTTCATTCCTATACCACGATTGTCTACACATTTACTGCTTGAACTATATTTTTGATGAATTCCTGGTAGAAAAAAAGGAGTTTCGATTTTTTTTTCTCAAATTTTATACGAAAAATATCTATTTAATAGATCCCCGGTTACCGGTAGTCCGATGAAAAAGAAAAAAACATTCTCCATTGAGCTTTTTTAGTTGGCAGTTGAATGCAATAAACCTTTTCTCGATATCACCTATGGTTTTCTCGTAATCGTCATGACTAGGGTGGGTTGAGCTAAAACAAAATTATCTAAGGCATGGAAAACTTTAAATTTGCATAAAAATTTTCAAAATTATTTTTAGAAAATTTTTCATACCGATAAAAACTGATTTTCTTTGAATTTTTAAAATTACAAAAATTCTTATTTCTTTTTAGAACGAATTTTTGCAAATTTAAATTGCAAATAAAATCCTTTAAAACTTATACTATTGTAATTTTACTGCTTGATTTCAAACACTAAACGCTGCTTGTTTTTCACCTTGGAATAACCAAGTTTTATTTTCGATTACAAAACTGTTCCCACATCCATTTTCTTCGAAGAAGGTATAAATTGATCAAAAATGCTATTCAATCAATAAAAATTTAGTCAAATGTATTTAGGGTGCGCATAAGGGGTTATTGCCAACAAACGATTCCAAGGTCAAAAAAATTACCGTTCCAGTTGTCTTAAAAAAATTTTAAAACCATAATATTAAAAAAAAATTTGGTCATTTTGAAAAGATGCGTAGGCAAAATATTTTCGGAGAACAAATTTTAATCAGATTGACTCCCGGTGTGATCTAGATGCTCTGCAACCAGAAATTTCTCGCGTTTTCGTTCTTATTTTTTTATATAAAATCGCGTGTTTAAACTTTCAAAATTAGCCTACAGGCTCCCCCTAAACATATTTGATAATTTTGAATTATGGTATAATTTATGGATCTTTTTTTTTGATGAAATAACTTATTTTTATTGAAAAAGAAAAGATGGTTTTAAAAAAAATTTTAATTCGATATTTTTGGACAGACAAACTTTTTTAATTCAAAAGCATTTTTTGTAATTTTTGGAAAGAAGTTTTTAATCAATTAATACCTCTTTAGTTTTTCCCTGAACTTATTAATGACGTTTATATCTTTTAAGATGTCGAATGGCGACTGTCGACCTCCTGTTGTGCAGCTTCAAATCGACCGATTAAATGCACTTTATGACGATATTAAAGAATTGGATTCAAAAGAGCAGCAAATAAGAATCAACTTAGCCCCCATTAGCCCCTTATTAGCATGCCACTTGTGCTCGGGATATCTTGTGAATGCTACAGCTATAACCGAATGTCTACACGTCTTTTGCAGATCGTGCTTGATACGACACTTACAGGTTTTGAAAAATGTTTTAAAGGACAAATAATTGAAAATTTTTTTTGAACGGGTGCTTTTTGAAAATAATGTGCAAATTGCAAAAAACATGGTACCTTCACCGAAAATAGGCATTCACATCTTATTTGAGACAAAACGGCCAGAATTACGTCAAATTTTCTAAAACTCATTCGCCTAAATGGACAAAATGGCATATTTTTCAAAGATTATTTTAATTTTTCAAAAACCATAATAATGTAGCAGGTATTGATAATTTTAATTTTAAGTCTATTAAGAATGAAACACCGCCATTTTTTATATGGACAAAACTAATTTCCCATTAAAAATATCATAAAAAAGGCAAATGTATTTTTATCCAGTAAATTTGTATTTTAAAAACGCAACAATTTTTCCTATTTTTATCATAAGATTATAAAAAATTTTAAAATTAGGGGCTTCACTGATCTTTCAAATCATTTTATTAATGCATACGCTTCTGAAAAGTTAAAAAAAATACCTACAATGAAATCTCCGTAAAAAATTTCTAAAAGGCTTCTTTGTTTGAAGATTTTCACATTGGGCGCGCCATTCATTTTTTGCGGTGAATCTTTTGTAATCAAAAAAACTTTTTTTTAGAAATTATTGAAAAGGCGATTCAGTTACACGCGGAATTAAATGCTCTATCTGCCAATAAATGGTTTCATAGGGTTTTGAAAATCGAGACAGCCGTAATTCTCAAATAGCTCCTAAAAAACCACCTTAATCGTCGAATCCATTTAAGGGCCTCGGTGCATTTTGAGAGATACGGATATGGGTTTATTATTCTTCTCAATATACCATCAAAGTAATGTTTAATAATCCAGGCAACTTTTAGAACTACAGAATTTTCGAATTATTGCTTTTTTAGAAAATTTTGAGTTCGAATTAAACTTCACGAATTCGACAAATTATGAGAAAATTAAAAAAAAATTCCGAACATTATAAAAAAAAGTGGCAACTTTCGTTCGAAAAAGTTTTTATCCGAAAATTTTGAAGTGGCAAAAACTTTCCCATCAAAAGAAAAAATTGAAAAAGTGCAAATCTCTCAAAATGCACCGAAGTCCTTAACTTAAAACAAATTACGCCTGTATGGTGCGCAGTTTTTCAGTTAAACTGATTCGTTGATTGATTTACTAATTTAACTACTGAATCACTTCTTTATTAATTTCTGAAAAAAAAACTTTTTTTTAATCAGAAAAGGTTCACTACAAAAAAATGCAGCTGGTCATTTTATGCTCAATAAAAAATAATTAAAACTTTTTCTTAACATTTTTAATTAAGACAACCCAGGAATGCCCCGAATGCAGTGAAAAAGTGATAGTCTCAGCCGAGGGTGCCCTACGTTACGATCGAACCCTCCAGGATTTGGTTCATTTATTGGTCCCTCGAGTATTTCAGACTGAGCTAAAACGAGAACACGAATTCAACACGTCCTTACGAAGAATTTCCCTAGAAGGAGGACTCTGGCATAATAGAAAACTTAATTTATGGAGAAATGAACAAGCTAATGATCCACAAATCAGGATACACCTTATCAATGAAACTACACAAGCAGACAAGGTAAAACATAGAGTTAAGGAGTATACAGAGGAGATTTGGAGTAAATATTTCATTTCGAATTACGAAATTAAAAAATACATTTTAATTTTAAACTAAAATGTTACATTTCGAAAAAAAAAATTCTTTCAAATGTGTCATTTCGGGTTTTTACATTTGAAAAAATAAGATTTAGAATTTTTTTTAATACGACATTCCAAATTTTGACATCAGAAAAATCAGATTTCAAAAAATTCATCTTTTGAAAATGACACATTTCGAATCATGACTTTTTTCAAAAAATCACATCTCGTAAAAAGTGTCATTTAAAAAATCTCATTTCGAAAAATTCAACCCATGGGAATGTTTCATTTCAAATTTGAAAAATCAATCACTAAAATGTCACATTTGGAAAAATTTTATCCTTGAAAATGTGTCATTTCGAATTGTGACTTTAAAAAAAAATTACATTTCGAAAAATTTAATTTTTTGAAAATGTGTCAATCATATTTTCACATTAAAAACTTTTCATAAATGTCACATTTTAGATAATTTAAACAATAAAAATGTGACATATCAAATTGTAAAATTAAAAAAACATATTTGAAATAAATATCGAATTGTGACATGTAAAGAAAAAATCATAAAATGTGACATTTCGAAAAATTTAATCTTTTGCGAATGTGTCATTTTTAATTGTGACATTTAAAAAAATCACCAAAAAAATAAAATTTCCTCAACCGTGATATTTCCAAAAATTTAATCTTATGAAAATGTGGTAATTCAAATTGTTTAATTTGAAAAATAATCTTTTAATAAATTACACATTTCGTAAAGTATAAAAAATACGTAAAATGTCACATTTCGAGTTATTAAATCTCATGAAATAGTATTTTACATTTTTAAATTATGACAAATTTACAAGAAAAAAACATACATTCATGTTAATGCATTGAAAATATATCATATTTAACTGATAATTTTCTAGAAACCCGAAACTAGTCAAAATCATTTATATTGGATCAAATTATTAATGATACAAACATAAATCGAACGTTTTGGCCTTTTTCGATTGAATTTAGAAGATAAGATCGAATAAATAGAAGTGTGGAAGAGACTACGACTGATCCACGCGACTCAGTGTCTAGATATCTCGCTCCTCTAACTTACCTCAGATTTGAACCGTTATCACAAAATTAGTCTTGTAGAAGGCTGCCCATAACAATTAACATGTATAAAATGTTTTACTTTTAATGTGACAATAAAGGCAAATTTCTCTTGAGAGTTAATTATGGGACAAATTTGATATCAACCCGTAATTAACGAGACAAAATTAGCTATATTTTCACATTTTTTTTACAGTAAAAATAAACCACTTATCACTGATTAGAAGCATCTTCATTTTTGAGTCAATAGATTTTGAGTGTTCGAAAATCATCTTGATAATAAGTTTCTTATCTCTTCAATACTTTATCTTGAGAAACAAAAGTTTCAAATAATTGCTTTTAAGAGAAAAAGACTGTTTTTGATTTTAAAGATATATAGTCTATATTATAATAATATTAGTATTAGAAAAGATATATTAGGCTATATTATTAGAAAAACATGATTTACTTTTTTTATGAATATATGTTCAAACTGAAAAAAAATTCCAATTTGAGAATAATAACTTGAGTTTGAAGAGAGTTGATTGAGGTTAAAAAATTTGCGACCTCAAAACAAATATCATACGTATATTTACCTAGCCGCTAAAATATTAATCCTAGCGTAAAATATGACGTAATAAATGAACAAAAAAGAAGTCAAACTAAGTTTATTAACACATATTTCAAATCCCTTCAGAACTGAAAATATATATTTTTCGATTAAAAAAATACAAAAATTGTCAAAGTTTCGTGGTAGAGAAATAAATATGATTTTTATTAAATACATGGAAGGCCCAATATGGCCAAAGGTTTCTTTCCAAAAATTCGGTGACATTGGGCAAAAAAGTAGATTTGGGGAATTAAATCTTGAAATATTGCGTCTTTCGGCGATATGGGCACTGGCATGAATTTAGCTTAAATCGTGAAATTGCGTAGTTTTTTTTCAGCGATATGAGGCCTACCCGTGTAGTTATGTGCCGATTGACACCAGGCTTGTAAACGGGAATGTTTTGTGGAGTTTTTAATAACCTTTTGCGTGGGTTTAAGAAAAAAAATAACTTTGGAATATATGAATTTAATTCTGAAAATTAAATTGAATTTGTAAGGAGCTTTCCCCGGGGGACCTTACAAATTCGATAAACAAAGAGAATTCGAAATAAGCAATTACTGAGAAAAATCACTTTTTAAATTTTTGATTAAAGGTCATCTGCTCTAACAAAATGATTAAATTGTATTAATTGCGTGGGCAACCAACTTATTAGTTTTTATCCTCACCTTTGAGGGAAATTTTTTAAAATGCGTATTTTTCGATGACGTTTTGCACCAGTTTGCTCACTTACGGCGGACTCCCTGTATTTTGTTTAAAATTTTCGTATAATAAGATTCAGATCGTTTTTTAGGTTCACTTTAAGGGGTATCTGTTCTGAGAGAACAAGACTAGATAGCGACAAACGTTTTTTTTGCATCTGAATCTTAACCGAATTTGTAGTAGTGAAAATTTTTATTTTTTTCTGTAATTTTGAGCAAATTCGATGACTGATTTCCGGAAATATTCTAGAAATATTTTCATCTTTTTACAACCCATTAGACGATTACGATCCCCGAGTCCCAAAACAAATTTTTTTGAAGGACATTTTTTTGACTCGGGGATCCCGGATCGGTATCGATATATTGAAATTGTTACGCTTTTTACTTGTGAAATTTTAATATTTTTTTTTAGTTTTTACGAGTTCCCGTTCGAATGTCACTGAATCACCTTATTCATTTAATAAATGCAAAATTCACGACTCGAGATAATCCCACAATTGAGCTTCGCTGCAACAATTTCTTCTTATATTCAACATCATCATCTGGTCTATCCGACAGCTACATTTTTAATTTAAAAACTTCATTTTTTGAAATTTTTCTGAAATTATGGTACCCTAGTCAAAAACCACAACCAATGGAAATATCATTCCGTGAGACTTCAAAGGGCTAACCAAAATAAAGTAAAGTCGGTTTGAAAAGACGATTTTATAAGGGGTTTTACAGGCGGTATTTTTGCATCGAATAATTTTCGGCTTCAAGTTGTCAAAAAAGACACATTTTTTTTTAATTTTACATATTTTCGAATTCAAGTTCTCAAAATAGGCATGAATTTTTTTCTAAATTCAAATTTTTTGAAACCTTCAAAATTATTTATTTTTTAATAATTCTAAAAATTTTGGAATACAAGTTCACAATATAGAAACTATTGAAATAATTTATTTTTTAATTCTGAATTTTTTTTTGAATCACAAAATAATGTTTTTTTAATTCTAATAATATTCGAACTCAAGTTCTCAAAATAGACACAAATTTTTTATTTAAATTCTTAAATTTTTTTCGAAAACTGCAAAATAATTTAATTTTTTTTTGAAAACTACAAATTTCGCTAGACAATAATTTGATAACATTTTTTTTCGTTTTTATTCGAATTCAAGTTCTCACAATAGACACAATTTTTTTCTAATTCTGCATTTTTTTCTGAAAACAGAAAAAATGAAAGAGAAAAATTTATAGAATAAATTTTTTGTTGCCTTTTTTATTCAACTTTAAAATAAAAAAAATGGTGCAAAAAATGCCATCGCCGGTTTTTAAGCGTGAAGATTTAAATATAAATGATGCATTTTACGATATTTTATATGCGCTTTTGGTCATTTTTCAGACATTGGACTTTTCAAATTTTAACCCATAAATATACGTCCTTTTAGACCTACTTCACTGAACCTTATTTTTTCTCCTTTCTTCACCGTGCCATTTTCCGTAATTTTGTAAATAATTCATCCTGGGTGTTAATACTTTTATTTGTTAATACTATTTCTGTGCCTCTTTAAAACAAGTTAATTTTTACAATTTAAGGGGTATGTAAATGACTGAAAGTGTGGGACGAATGCCTCGTCTCATACTTGACAAAATGAATTCTTCGAACAAAACGCCAAAAATCAATTTGGTCAGGAAATGATTCACATTATATAATAGAGATTATGTAAAAATGTAACCTAAATGTTTTGGGCAGCTAGGACACTTTCAACCTACGCGGTTTGTTAATTCTCCTTAATTTGTTTATTTGTAGGTTAATATAATGACCCCACTTTAGCTCAAAAAACATATAGGCGAGTGTACTTGTATGTTAAATGTTTTTGAAGGAAATATTGAATGAAACCAGGGATAGTAAAATTAAATTTTAGGGACTGATAAATTACCTTAATTTTTTAGTACCATGCTAATGATACCTTCACATATATTTTGGCGAAAGTATCTTTAGCATGGACATTTCCTTAAACTTTTTTTCATGCCATATTATCAATATGATATTGATAATATATATAATATTATGATATATTAATGTGATGCACGTTAAAAATAAAAACAGACAAGTCGCCCTTTTTTCGACCGGATATCCGATCTCAACTTTTGTCTATGCCATTCGAGAACATAACTAGATATTTGTAAACGGATTTTTATATTCAACAGTCAAGGAAAATCGGTTTTATATTTTTGATATTTCACTGGATGTTTGGTTATACCGTAAATTTACCAGTTAAAATTTTAAAAGACGGTTGTGAGAAAACCTTACATCCTTCGAAGCTAATTTTTTGTACTTTTATTTGTCATAAAAATTTTGTTATTATACACCCTTCGAATTATTTTGAAACGAAGAATCTGTAATTTGACCACTTTGTGAAAATAAGTTTAACAATTGTTTTGCCTCTTACATACAATTCATATAATAAAAAATGTTTATGCTAAAGATACTTTCGCAACCATAAACGTGAAGGTATCTTTAGATTGTTTTTTTGTTTAAAATTGCAGAAAATTTTAAAAAATACTTTTTTTAGCAATTGGTTATATTTGAAAAATTTGTTTTCTACCTTGTGGTACTTGTGGGGAATTTTTTTTTCGTTGGGAATTTCACATTTTTTTTTAATTTTTTTCGTAGGGAATTTTTATCGGGAAATGTTGCCGAATATATTTACTAGTAATAAATTTAAAAAATATAATTAATCAATTCCTTAAATTTAAGATTTCCATTTGTGTTCCGATTTCACCAACCATTTGACGGGTTTAAAAAAACATCATTAGGTAAACATCGGAAAACCATAATATCAAGATAAGGTATCGCCTCGATACCGTATCGCAGATCTTCAAATGGCCCATATCAGACCTTATCAAGATAAAAAAAATGTGAATATGATTTTTTCTAATTTGTTGAAATTTATTATAAATTATAATTTATAATAGATCTATCTATTATAAATTATAATTTATAATAAGTTTCAACAAATTAGAAAGAATCATATTCACATTTTTTTATCTTGATAAGGTCTGATATGGGCCATTTAAAGATCTGCGAGGCGATACCTTATCTTGATATCATGTTTTTCCGATGTTTACATAATGATTTTTTTTTGTAAGGAGGTCGATTCACACAAAATTCGTCATTATAGTCAATAAATAGTTGTTTTAAAATGCAAATAGATCTTATCAAAAAAATGTAAATCTATTCGTGTCAGTCCTGGGCCAAGCGAGGGCGACAAAGCTTTGATCCAAAAGTTGGAAGTTCAGAATTTCCAAAACGCCTCCGTCAATAGTCAGCGGTTACAACAGGCCTTAATTGATGAGAAAAAAGTTGAGATAAACAATAGAAAAAAACAAGATGCCTTAGAAAGAGAGAAAAAATTAAAAGTAAGTTTTTTGTTAAAAGGGTGCTGTCCACATAAAATTAGGCAAAAAAATACGATCGGATGTGGTCTGAGGGGATAGCTTACAACCGCCCTATGGTACAACCCTATATATACCGATTTAGCGCTAGAGAGCTCAAGAGATTAAACATTTCGAGACATTTTCCAGCGAGAGATAAATACAATTTAATAGCGGTGAGATATTTTTCATCATAAAAACTTTCGTATTTAAGTTCTCAGAAAGACGATCATAAATACAAAATGTATTTGAAAAATCCTAAAAATTTTCATGAAAACTTTAAAAAAATTGAATAAAGAAAATGTAATAGAATTTTTTGAGCTTTTTTAAATGAATTTTGAAATTAAAAAATTTCGATGCCTTAGGCCGATTTTATTTTAGAAATAATAAAGTTTTTTGGTTAAATGTCGATGAACGTATTAGCAACTATCGGCAAAATATATAAACAACGGTCGCTGAAGAGCAAAATACTTATATTGCTGTTTAGCGACAAATGTGTTCATAGTTTATCTATAGTTTCTAGTCCTGGCATTACAAATCGACGTCTAGGTTAGGTTTGGTAGTTTTTTCGAATTAATATAATGAACTTGAAAATCACCTTGAAAGCAAATATATTTTACGTGTACTCACGCAAGAAATCTCCAAAGTTCAGAACTCTCTGGCGCTAAAATGGCGCATAGAATCCCTGTGCGACTACGACCGATCGTATATGTGGTCTAATTAATCATGGAGTTTTTATGGACACTTATCCATTTGACCATTTCAAATAAAATTTATTTTTTGACTAGTTTCGGACGTTTCTTTTGAAATCTGGTATAATCTTGTAATAGACTATTAAGGTGTCTTGAATACACTGTTCAAAATATATTCCGTAACTTCAGAGTTGTACTTAATTTGGATATAAGTGACGCAATCGAGTAATTAGATGTCTATAGTGATTTACCAGCCCCTGGACCTAATCGAAATACCTTATCTTTCAAAATAGATAATAACGGTTTTGTCCATTGCACAAAATATTTTCATAGTTGAACAGGCAAAGAGACCGAACTTTTATGACACTTTATTCACTCATTGTATACGGCTGGCAGTTTGACAAATCTCTAATTTAAATCTGGGGCTTTATTACAACATGAAATGGGATGACAATTTAAGGGGGTGTACTGTTTTAGGTTATTTGAGGTCTACAATAGTCAAATTGCTGAGGAAACCATAAGAAGCATAAATTGATTAAAAATGATGAAAATTACAATAAAAATCGCTAATTTCATTTTTGGAATTTTCTGCAGTAATTTTCTCAGCAAAACATAACCACCTAATTTTCGACAGAACAACTAAATATCAAAAGCTGTAGATTTATTTCGTTATCTAGCTTCAATTGATGTACTTTCGGAAATCTGACACTTTTATTTTCGCGAGTTTTCACTAACGGTTTACTGTAATGCGATTCTCTAGAATTGAACAAAAAATTTAAATCTCTTCGGTTATAACAAACTATTTTTTTCCCAAATTTATAGAGTTCGTTGAAATTTAACTAGGAGGAGTAGCTAAACTTGAAATTAGGCGTTTTTGCAGTTTAGAAAATACAAGTCGAGATTGAAAAATATAATCATTATTACGAGCTTATTGTTTCGTTGTTCATACCAAGTTGAGTGAATGTATGCGAGCTCTAGGAGGAAAAGGATTTTGAAATTGATATAGCGTTTACGAAAGTGTAAATTTATTGTTTAAAAATATCACGAAAAAGTAAATAAACATGAAACAGTTGTGCTACGAAAAACTGAGTATATCGAAATGATCCTACGCGTCTTTTACACACGCGTCATAACTTTGAGAAAGTGACCATGAATAGTCGGGATTTTTTATTAGCTCGACAATCGAGTATCTGATGGACACTGGTCAGAGTTATGACGCGTCGGTGTAAAAGGTGCAGTAGGGATCATTTTCGATTACGCGGAACATCTCTTATATGTTATAGACTCACTGTAGTGAATTTCCGCGTATATTAAGGAGATGATTTGTTTTTAATTCTTAATGGGTTTTTAGCTTCAACGCGGCATATTTAAAGACAATTACAGGGGGGCATTTTCGGCCAATAGTGCGAATTTGCCAATATGTCAGAAATTTTGGCAAAAAAATCCTTTATATAGTACCAGTACAAGGGTGCCCTTATTGCGAATTTGCCAATATGGCGAAATTTTTGCGCAAAAAATTTCGGCAATTTAGAATGGTCCTAGCGATACCGCTGCGCACCTACCATGTTATTTTTTGCGTTTACGTGATTAAAATTTTAATATTTTAAATTCATTTTATAATTGCTTGATAAACTGCTGACTATAGCGAATCGTAGCCAAAAGAACTGTGTGAGTAGTGGGCCGAATGCTTTCATCTCTGTTATCAAACTGAATTATTAACCTAGCTGAAGAGACGTTTGAGTTTCATAAAACATCGTGTAGGTATTTTTCAATAGCAGTCGTCCTTTCTGGAGTTTGCGAGAAACCATAAAAGATATCGAGATATTTTGTGTAACTCCAACTAAAATCAGTGCAAAAAACAATATCAATTGGTTATCGAAATATAATTTAGTTGGATTTCTGGTACAATTTTCAGAGATTAGACTTTCAAGATTTTTTGCAGAATTTATTCATGGACATACTGTAACTCTGTCTATGCGGACACTGCCTAGCGGACAAATGGACAAGACCTACGTATTTTTTGTGAGAATCCAAAACTCCCGGAAAAAATAGATTTTTGACTTGGTCCGCTCACAGAGTTCACAGTACATAATTTTAGAGTCGAATAAACTTATATATATAAGGGGTCAATTTATTTTTTTAATCTTCATTGATTTAGAGAAAATGACATTTCCTTCTATTTTGTGTGTAATGTGAACCAACGTGTCGTTTAAGATTTGACCCACTTTGTCTATTCACAAATTGATTCCTCGAAAAAATTTTTTCGATATTTTTTTTAGCAAAACCACCAATTGCAGCAAATGTTTCAGAAAACGGTTCATCCGATTCAAGAAGTTCAAACTGTATTTAGAGTTAATGATTTGTACCATACAATTATATCTCACAGCGATCCGATACTGCTACTAGTTATAACGTTTTTATAACTTCAATTGATTTTTTGAGATTTGTTTATATTTGAGCCCTTACTTTGCTATGATATGCGTAGGCGTTTGCTGAAAAAAAGCACGCGCCGTGTATGACCATGAATTTTATGCATCTGCGTCGTTTTTTTTATCTTATACTAACATGTGCATTGAATGATTGAAAACTAGCATAGGATGAATGTTGTTGATAGCTCATCGGAAACGATTTTGATTACTAGACTTCTCCGAGTACTGTGCTAATCTTTACATGTTACGGTAATAACGGGTTTAACAAGAATTTGGTTTCTTCGGAAAATTTTAATACGATAGGACGTTGATTTTATATGGAGGAGACTTGGAAATTTTTCTGAATATTTTTGGGGTAATTTTTTGTAATGCACCCCATTTGGGTATAATTATCAACTGATCTATCATTGAGGGTCTATGTACACATACATGGATAGATAATTTCTACTTAAGAATTCGATCTGTAAAAAAAAAAAAATTTTGGGTTGTTATATACTCTCTAAAATTGATCAAAATCAAGGTTTTTTTGGCTATTTCAGTTCTCTAAAGAACGGTCCAAATTAGTTTTTTGTACCAAACTGTAAATTTTTAACTGATTGTATTTTTGAGGGTCAAATGTATCATAATATGACGATTGGTACAATTCAAACGAAGGCCATAAAAGGGATTTTATTTTAAAATTTAATTTTGTTGAAAATGAGCCCAAATCGCCGATAAAAGGGATTTTTATGTTTAAAATTTAATTTTGTTTTGTGAAAATGCCCAAATCGGCAAGGCCGTCATATAGGTTTTTGGTAAAATTTAATTTTGTTGGAAATGAGCCCAAATGGCCGAGAGAGTTAAAAGGGGATTTATGTCTGTTAAAATTATTTTGTTGGAAATGAGCCCAAATAGGCCGATAAAAGGGTGATTTTATGTTTAAATTTAATTTTGTTGAAAAATGAGCCCCTAATGCGATAAAGGGGATTTTGTGTTTAATTAATTTTGTTGGAAAATGAGCCAAAGTCGGTCGAGGCCATAAAGGGAGTTTATGTTTAAATTTATTTTGTTGAAAATGAAGCCCAAATGGCCCTTATTTTTTTGAATAAATTTTGTCCGCAAAAAAAAAATTCCTTTATTATTTTAATTTTCTTGAAGATTGTTTTTTTGAATTTGACAATTTTCTTCAATAGAGTTGCACGAGGATTAAAATGGAGTAAATTTTCTAAGACTTCTCGTCAAAAATTATTTTATCTTACTTTTTTAGAGATTTCTCTCAAAAAACTCTAAAGCGTGACTGATCAAACAGTTTATACGATAGTAAAATGAGGAATGAGTTTGTTAGAAAGTCTTTGAGTATTTTCAAAAATAAAAAATTCATATCGGAACGAATCTTTTTTACTTTTGTGATGATTTTTCAATTTTGAGAAAAACGGAAAAAACTGTCTTTAATATTTTCGAGGGTTCTGTGCAAATGAAGAGTACGGCAATGATACAGAAGCTTGGCTTACGTCGGATAATTTTCGAACGTCTTAGCGGTAATTATAACAAAACCGTTGTTTAATACTTTTTTGATCATTCCGCGCTGCTTTAATCGTCTATTTATGTAGAAAACGAGAAAATAGATCGATATCAATACTATAATAGCATGAAAGCAATCTTATATTGGAGCAATGAGCTTGAAGAATGCTGTATTTGAAAGTATAACCTGAATTTTCGAAAACTTTATGAAAGTAGCGATCAAAGCAAAATCTTTGCAGCTTGTTTCTGGCCGATTTTAGATAAAAATTGTTAAATCTAATTGATTACCTCGCTAAGTTGGTTCTAACAAATTAAAGACATTCACGGTTTTATTAAAATGGTAGTTAATCCGATGAAGGCTAGAAGTGCGCCACTTTAGTGGTGCCAGGAGCCTCTGCGATAAAATTGGAGTTCAGGGTTAAATTTTTATGTGTTAAAATTTCGAAGTTTCTTCAAACTTACATTTTACTTTAAAATTGCTAATTATCTGCAATTCGGACAAGTTTTAAAAAAAATGGTCAATTTTTCCGATTGTGGATTGAATTTAATTTTCAATTTCTGGAGAGTTTGCCGAGTTTTCGGGAATAATTGCATAAAATTTATTTTGTTGCAAATCATGGCAATTCGATTGAATTTTGAGGGTATTTTTCAACAAATGATTAAAAGATAAAATCTCCCTTTATCGGCCTTCGGCGCCATTTGGGGCTCATTTTTCAACAAAGATAAATTTAAACTAAATCCCCTTTATCGGCTTTCGCGATTTGGGCTCGATTTTTCACAACAATTAAATTTAGAAACATAAAACCCCTTTTATGCCTCGGCCGATTTGGGCGTCAATTTTTTAAAGTTAATTTTAAAACATAAATCCCTTTCAGGCCTTTCGGCCGATTGGGGCTCATTGTTCCAACAAATAAATTTTAAAAATAAGATCCCTTTTTTGGCGTTCGCCGATTTGGGCTCATTTTTTCAACAAATTAAATTAAAACATAAAAGCCCTTTTTGCCACGGCGATTTGGGGCTCGATTTTCCAACAAATTAAATTGTTAAACATAAAATCCCTTTTTATCGCGATTTGGGTCTTTTTTCAAAAATTAAATTTTAAAATAATATTCCCCTTTTATCGTGCCTGTTTGAATTCTGACCAAATTGGGGTCATATTATGAAATTTGACTCTCAAGATAATCATAAAAAATTTGACAGTTTTTGTACCTAAAAGTCACTAATTTGATCGTTACGTTCTAGAGAAACTTGAATAGCAATAAAACTTGTTTTGATCATTGGGGTCTTTAATCCAAAAAATTGTTTTTTGACAGATTGAATTCTTAGTGAAATTATATTCATGTAATATGTCCATGACTCAAATGAGTCATTTGTAATTTTGCACAAATGGTAATATTAGAAATTGGGGGGACCCTATAAAAAATTATTTTAATAGTTAAAAATATTGACAGCTTTATGGTAGCAAAGTGCGCTAATTTACTTAAACGTTCTATGAGAAACTTGAAATAGCCAAAAACTTGTTTTGCTATCATTTTGGGTATATTATCTCAAAAATTTTTTTTTTTACAGATTCGTACTTAGTGCAATTATCTTCCATGTATGTGTACCATGAACTCAATTGATCATTTTGTAATTGACCCAATGGGTCATATTATGAAATTGAACCCTCAATAATCAGTTAAAATTGACGCTTTGGTACCAAAAAGTCGCTAAGTGTTACTTAACCAGTCTGAGAGAACTTGAAATTGCCAAACAACTTGTTTGATCATTTGGGGATATATTTACATCCAACAAAATTTTTTTTATCAATTCGAATTCTTAGTGAAAATTATTTCCAGTGATGTGTACATACCTCAAATGAGTCTTTGTAAATTTGACCCAAATGGGGTCATATTACAATTTACACCAGAAACTATTCGTCAAAAATTTCAAGTCTCCTCAATTAAATCAATTCCATGTATTAAGTTTCGAGAAACGATATCTTTTGTTAAACCCGGTTATTCGGAGTTGGTAAAAATTAGATTGGCACGAGACTCGAGAAAGCTAGTAATCATATTGGCTTTCGAATGAGCTATATACACTTCATCCTAGTTGTGTTTTTCATCTATCAATGCAACATTTAGGTATAAGTAAAAAAAAACGAGTCACTGAAAAAACCGTCAGGTACATAATTTAAAAAAAGTAGGGTCCGAGAAACCCGTCAAAAATAACTTTTTGTTTATATTCGCTGAACCAATTAACCATAATTTTTTTTGCATTGACGTTTTAGCTGGCGAAAATAGTTTCCTACCATCTCGTTGGTTTCTTGTTATTTTCAGTGAAATAGCGCTTCCATTTAGAAACGACTATTGGTTGTTTTTTTATAAGTGCGATATCAAAAACAGTTTTTTGCATTCAACTGGAACTAAAAAAAGCTCAGGCAAATTTTTTTTTAATTTTCGAAAATTTTTAAAATTCTAGATTTTCAATGACCATATAGACTGAAATATAAAGTTCGAAATAAGTTTTTTACGAATTTCTATTATGACAAGTGGTAAAAGTGAATCTTGTCGCACCTAATAAAAACTACCTAAGTATGCTTATAAAATTTATAAGCCGTGAATTTCTCTATAAATCTCTATTTATCGAAATGAATCCATGGCAATTATTCACCAGAGTCCGGTTTGACAAAACCCTTTTGGCATATCTGGTATATTTAGAGTACGGTAAATAATAGACACCTTAATTTGTTTTCTGAGTTTGTCTGCAGAAAACGTAATACTTATATTTGTATTTAATATTCTTCTCAATGTCACAAATCTATATAATAGGCTTTTTTCAACGCAGAAATGATTTCTACATTAGATAAATAAATGGCAGATAAAAAGTAGAAAAAGATATTTTGAGCTTATTTGTACTAGACACTATTTTTAGTAAAATATGTGATTAAGATTTTTAATTTTTTTCCTTTGATTATAAGTAGAAAAAAATTGTCAGGTTTTTGCCTTATATTTTAGCTCTAAAGTGTCTTATTCACTTAAAAAAATTCTACGTGTGTCTCGTTTTTGCTTCCATGGTGGTTTTTTGTCAATCTGATTGCACCGTTCATTGGTCATTATAATAAATTGGTAACCTACTGTTTTGTATTCAATTTTTGTGGACGGAGTGAGCTAAAGCGAAACCGATATGCACAAGAAAAATGTGACATACTGTGGTTTTCAAAATAAGGGAAAAATTCCCCAACAAAATACGAAAAGAGTGTGCTTTTAGTTTTTTAATAACCAGGAAGTCCTTCAAAAAAATAAACCACTTTCAATTTTTATCATAACCTCACTAGCCGGACAAGAAACAACTAGCAGTAAGTAAACATATCTTACAGTGAAACAAATCTGTTTCACGTGTAAGAGAAAATCCTTTTTTATTAACCACAATGCGATAAATGATATTTTTGAAAATAATCTATTAAAAAATACCACAAACTTGCCAGAAATTTTTCAAAAACTGTATTGAAAAGTTGAACTGCGTTGTAAAATTTTGATCAAACGAATGGTGGATAAGTCAAACGTGCGTTATGGGTGGGGCGACCTCTTTGCTATATTTCATTTGAGTCATATTGTGAAGATAGGGACATAGAAAGATAAAGTGAACAAAAAATTCTTATGCTCAACAATTGACAGTCGACCCAAAAAACTTTAGAATATTTAAACATCACCAGTTAGAGCTAGGAGCACATTTTAAAAAACACATATCTTCTCTCTTTGTTTTCATGAGCCCGTTACAATAATTATACTATTCAAAGATTTGATTTTAATCTTTAGAATCAAAACATTCTACATGAAGTTTTTCTCATTCATGCCCTAGAGATCTTCTATCGCATTCTATGTTATTCGTAAGTTTTCAAAAAACTATTTCTATCTCTCATTTGCATACAATTTAATTGATTCACAGCATGCTTATAATTAAAAATTATTCATAACAATTTGAAATATGCCCTGTGTTCTCACCCTGACCATTTAAACTGCACGCTAGACACAAATGACAGGAATCAAAATGATTATTTTCTATTTGATATTAAGTTATTCACTATACATGTATACTTAAACAGCTATGCCGATTTCAGCTTTTGTTTTAAAGATCTAGACCGAAAATAGTTTTTCAAATTCGAAAATTTCAATTTTGAGAAAATTTCTAGGGATAGAACATTTTTCGTAAAAGCCATTATTTTTCTAGTCACTTTATTCAAGAAAAATATAAAATTTTGCAAATTAATGTCCTAACGGCTATTAAGGTCGCCCCCCCACCCCTTAAAGTGCGTACGCGTCGATTTTCGAACAATGTTTTGTAATGAATCATAATCAATGATTAATTTTCGAGCTAATTTATTACTGTATTTATTACTGTTTTACTCAACAAAAATAAATAAATTAGAAATATTCTTTAGAATTATTACTGAAAGTAGTGATAGAGCAGTTAGATTTGGTTTATTTGAATTTGTAATCGGACTAAACCAAATTGCGTTAATAATTAGCCATCCACAGCTAATGATATTGCTTATCTCTATTTTCTTCTTTCAAAATAGATTTTATTGTCTATCTCGTGAGCTAATCAATTTTTTTAATTAAATTTTTCTCAATAATACTCACTTTAAATTAGTTATACTAGACTATAATAGTATAGGTGGCAAGCTCAAGTTCAATTTTCTTAAATAATAAATGTTTCTTCATCTAAAAATACTGGATTTATTTCAAAAGACTCGAGTTTTATCGTGCCTTAAAGATTCGAAAGACAATTGGTTATTAAAAAACCCACGATACCAAAATTGATTTTAAAAATGTTACATGCAGGAAATCTTTTCCAAAAACGAGAATTTATTTTTAAAAAAATGATCCAAAATGAATTTTTTCTAAAATGTTGACTCGCCACCATGCGCATCAGTTTTAAACACAGTTTTACAAATAACGCATTTTCAAAATTATTAATGACAGAAAATTGGTTTCAAAAATGTTTTTTGCGACTTATTTTTTTTTTCATAATGCTAGGATGAAATTTTTTTTGTGATTTACGAATCGAAAAACGGTAAAAAAGTGAACCGGCTATATTTCGGAAAAAAATCAGAAAATTCTGGATTCTAGAATGTTTTGGCATTGAGTCCAGGTTCAATAAAAAAACATAAAATTTCAAATAAGATGATCGAAAATTTATTTTCAGACATCGTTTTTTGTCGCATAAATTTAATGAAGAAATTTCACAGTATATTTTGCCAACTTTTAGCTAGTTTCCCGATACATAAAAATTATTAAATTTTTGAAAAATTTTTTTTTGTACACCTTAACGTAAAATTGTATATTCTGATCGATAAAACAGTAAATAACCAATTTGCAGTTAATTGATTAATATCTTACTCGAAAAACTAATAGAAAAAACAAATTTTTATTCAAAAGACAGCGAATTAAGTTGCCATAAAAAGCGATCATCAATTTGCCCGGTCACCGCCCGCTGAGCAGATCTCAAATTTTCAGAATATGATATTTTATATCCCCTAATATACCTAATTAAGTTTGAATCTGGCGCATAATATTTCTTGAAAGACTTTGGCAAAAATATAATAAGTTTAATCTTCAGTTACCCAATAAACGGGACCAAATGAATGCGGATTGGAGGTTTGGAGGAAATGCGTTGAGAGACTGGAAAAGAATTCAGAAAAATCACAAAAAATGCCTACAGATGGTTTTGGAAAGTATTCCGCCTCCGCTCGACGCTATGGTAAGCATAATTAAATGTCTCGAAAAATCCTCGGGTTTCACGTTTTAAACAGTAGTAATCCAAAATGTATGCAGTACGACAAAATTAAATTTTATTGATTATTGAATTCTGAAGTTATTGGACGTTATTGTTCAGTAGTGTGCAAAATATCTTCCTTTTATCATATTTGGAAATATTTTTTTCTGAATTATAAAAATTACTGCCGGTTGTTAGATTAAATTAAATTTTCTAGAAAAATTTCAGGTAATAAAAGAAAATTATTTGAGTTTTGCAATCTGAGAAAATGATATGAAGAGTTCTGCTTTTCTAGATAAACCGTCTTCTAGAAAATGGTCTGATAAAATAACAGATCACTTGGTCCACATTTCAATATACTGAGCAATGATTTTATAATAAAATTAAAAAATATTACAGAATAAATTATACGATAATTAATTCGATATAATTCAAAAATTTTTCCCAAAAAATTGAAACAATATCTATGTTCTTTAGTACAAAATAAGGATAATTGAAACCACTTGAGGTAGCCTTTTTTTTAGTGGGCCCCCCTCTCCAGCAAAACCGTAGCACTCCAAGAAACGGTTGCAATCGTGAGCCCGACAAGATTTTAACCCGCCTGAATTATTCGGTTTTCGACCTTACCGATTTACCTGTAATCAGCACGGAAACCCGCATACATTGCCGGTTGTGAGAGACTCAATCTATAAGTTCAACATGAAAGTATACTTATGGGGCAATATCGAAAAATAAAATCTTTGGCATTTTTTCGTTTTGACACCAGACACCAACCTGTCTGTAAAGAGCACTTTTTTTTGAATTCGACACTGGAATATCATAGGAGCCTTAAATCATACGTTTTGGAGTATACTTTCAAGTGAAAATTTTTGGCGATTTTTCTTTGAACACCAACACCAGCTGTGCTGTAAAAGACGCACTTTTTGAATATACGACAATAGATATCTAGGCCTAATCATCTTATTTGAGTAACTATTTCAGGGAAAATTGCCATAATTTATTTTTATATCTGACACCACCTGATGTGTGAATGACACTTTTTGAATATCGACAATGGAATATCATAGCTAAAACTTACTTATTTGGAATTACTTTCAAAAGACAATTTTTTTGACGCCGTCATTCTATTTGCATTCGACACCACCTGGTGGTAAGAGACTTTTTGCATCTCGACACATAGGAAAGATTAGAACCTGAGAACCTCTACTTATTGGGGTAAATTTTCAAAAGAATTTTTCAGCATCATTTTTTTTGACAATTGACACCACCTTGTGTTATTTAAAGAGCCTTTTGTATCACACGACTAGGAACATATTTTGATTAAAACTATTACTCTATGCGTACTTTTCAATGAAAAATTTTTTGCGTTATTTGTAGACACGGNACTTTTTCAGGGTCAGTCTTTTCCTCTTCCCGAGCAATTCTATTAGGGCTAGTACTAAAATTTCTTAATTTAATTTCTTCAATTTTTTTATTCACCATATTTATAGGGTATGAGTTAGCCTTAAAAATTTCCTTCAGGGTTTGTAGGGCTTTTTCTCTATTTTCAATATTGGAGGTACAATTGTTTGTACGATAAATTTCACCACAAAGCACCGAATTTTTATACTGTTTTGGGGCTATTGCGTATTTAAAATTCATTATGACGGTATTTTCACTTTTTCGAAATTGTTCTAGTTCTAGAATATAATTTTTTTGGACAATTAAAGTGTATAAGTTTATTATCCACCATACTTTCGAGAGTAAATTCTAAAGATATGTCAAATTGGTTCATTTCGTCAAGAATAATGTTTTTGTACCCTTTTTTTTTTATTTTGCGAAATTACTTTTGCGAAAAAGTTTTGTGAAACAGTTTTCTATATTTCTGGGCATTCTGAAAATGGTAATAAAACCGAAACTAGTCAAAAAATAAATTTTATTTGAAATGGTAATTATTTATCTCGAACACAAAAATTATCCATTTGAAACGTTTTTTTTATATCTGGTTACCAGATTCTGGTATGATTCATACCGTATGAATCATAAAAAAGTCATACCGTATGATCTTCAAAACAATTAAAGGTGTGTTGAATTCACTGTTCAACTAAAAAATAATTTACACGTTAATTTCATAGTTGTACCTTAATTTTGGATATAGTGACGCACAATCGAGTAATTAGATGTCTATAGTGATTTACCAGTCCCCTGGGACCTAATCGAAAATACCTTATCTTTCAAAATGAGATAATACGGTTTTGTCTCATTGCAAGAAAATATTTCTCAATAGTTTGAACAGGCAAAGAGAACCGAACTTTTATGACACTTTATTTGGAATTCACCATTGTATAGGCTGCGCAGTTGACAAATCTCTAACTTTAAATCTAGGGGCTTTATTACAACATGAAAAATCGGGATGACAATTTAAGGGGGTAGCGGTCGTACTGTCTTTAGGTTACTTTGAGGTCTACAAATAGCATCAAATTGCTAGGAAACCATAAGAAAGCATAAATTGATTAAAAAAATGATGAAAAATTACAATAAAAATGCTAAATTTTCATTTTTTTGGGAATTTTTCTGAGTAATTTTCTCAGCAAAACATAACCACCTAATTTTCGCCCAGAACAACTAAAAATATCAAAAAGCTGTAAGATGTTGTTTCTTGGCATTATCTAAGCTTCAATTTGATGTTACTTTCGACTAAATCCGACGACTTTTATTTTCCGAGTTTTCACTGTAATGCGGTTTACTGTAATGCGATTCTCTAGAATTGAACAAAAAAATTAAAAATCTAATTCCGGTTAAATAACCAAAACATATTCCTCCCTTTTTCCCCAAATTTATAAGTATATGCAGTTGCATTCTGAAATTTAACCTAGGAGGAGTAGCAATTTGAAGAGCAAAAACCTTGAAATTAGGCGTTTTTGGCAGTTCTAGAAAATACAAGTCCGAGATTCAAAAATATAATCCCCATTAATTACGAGCATTATTGTTTCCGTTGTTCATACCAAGTTTGAGTGAAATCGTATGCGAGCTCTAGGAGGAGAAGGATTTTGACATTTGATTAGGCGTTCTAGAAAGTGTAAATTTATTGTTTAAAAATATCACGAAATAAAAGTAAAAAATAAACATGAAACAGTTGTGCTACGAAAAACTGAATGGTATATCGAAAATGATCCCTACTGCGTCTTTTACACCACGCGTCATAACTTTGAGAAAGTGACCAATGAAATAGTGGGATTCTTGAATTAAGTCGACAATCGAGTAATCTGATGGGACACTGGCTCATAGTTATGACGCGTGGTGTAAAAGGTGCAGTAGGGATCATTTTCGATATATGCGGAAAACATCTCTTATATGTATAAGACTCACTGTAGTGAATTTCCCGCGTATATTAAAGGAGAATTGATTTGTTTTTAATTCTTAAATGGGTTTTTAGCTTCAAACGCGGCATATTTAAAGACAATTACAGGGGGCCAATATTTTCGGCCCAATAGTGCCGAATTTGCCAATATGTCCGAAATTTTTTGGCAAAAAAATTCCCGTTATATTAGGCCCCCAGTACAAAAGAGGTGCCCAATATTGCCGAATTTGCCAATATGTCCGAAATTTTTGCGCAAAAAACTTTCGGCAATATTAGAATGGTCTCTAGCGATACCGCTGCGCACCCTACTCATGTATTTTTAGCGTAATCAAATTTTGATATATTTTTAAATTCATTTTTAATAATTGCTTGATAAAACTGCTGACCTATAGCAAATCGTAGCCCAAAAAGAACTTCTGAGTAGTGGGGCCGAATGCTTTCATCCTCGTGTTATCAAACTGAATTATTAAACCTAGCTGAAAGACGTTTGAGTTTCTAAGAAACATCGTGATAGGTATTTTTCAATAGCAGTCGTCCTTTCTGGGAGTATTGCGAGAAAACCATAAAAGATATCGAGATATTTTTTGTAGTAACTACCAACTAAAAACTCAGTGCAAAAAACAGATATCAATTGGTTATCAGAAATCTAATTTATAGGGATTTCTGGTACAAAATTTTCAGAGATTTAGACTTTCAAGAATTTTTTCCAGAATTTACTTCATGGACAGTACTGTGAACTCTGTCTATGCGGACACTGCCTAAGCGGACAAAATGGGACAAGACCTACGTATTTTTTTGTGAGAATCCAAAAACTCCTCGGACAAAATAGGATTTTTGACTTGGTCCGCTCAGACAGAGTTCACAGTACATAATTTTAGAGTCGATATAACTTATATCATATAAGGGGTATATTTATTTTTTTAAATCGTTCATTGATTTAGAGAGAAAATGACATTTCCTTCATTTTGATGTGTAATGTGAAACCAAACGTGTCAGTTTAATATTTGACCCCACTTGTGTCATATTACAAAATTCGATCCCTCGAAAAAATTTCTTTCGATATTTGTTTTAGCAAAACCACCAATCTGAGCAAATGTTCTCGAAAACGGTTCATCCGATTCAAGAAGTTCAAACTGTATCTTAGAGTTAATGATTTGATACCCATAAGTTATGGGCCATAACGCAATTAATCTCACACCGATCCGATTACTTGCTAACTAGTTATAACCGGTTTTATAACTTCAAATTGATTTTTTTGAGATTTGTTTATCATTTGAGCCCCTATACTTTGCTATGATAATGCGTAGGCTGTTTTGCTGAAAAAAAGCACGCCCCGTGTAACTGACCACTGAAATTCATTGCACTGAAAAAACCGTCAGTACATAATTAAAAAAAGTATGGGTCTACCGAGAATCGAACCCGTCAAAAATAACTTTTGGTTTATATTCGCTGAACAAAATTAACCATAATTTTTTTTGCATTGAGGTTTTAGCTGGCGAAAAATAGTTTCCTACCATCTCGTATGGTTTCTTGTTATTTTCAGTGAAATAGCGACTTCCATTTAAAAACGACATATGGTTGTTTTTTATATAGGTGCGATATCAAAAAACAGTTTTTTGCATTCAACTGGAAACTAAAAAAGCTCAGGCAAATTTTTTTTTTAATTTTCGAAAATTTTTAAAAATTCTAGATTTTCAAATGACCCAATATGACCTGAAATATAAAGTTCGAAAAATTAAGTTTTATTACGATTTTTCATTATGACAAAGTGGTAAAAAGTGAAATCTGTCGCACCTATAAAAAAAACTACCTAAGTATGCTTATAAAAAATTTATAAGCCGTGAATTTCTCTATAAATCTGTATTTATCGAAATGAATCCATGGCAATTTATCACAGTAAGTCCGGTTTGACAAAACCTCTTTTGGCATAATCTGGGTATTATTTAGAGTACGGTAAAATAATAGACACCTTAATTTGTTTTCTGAGTTTGTCTGCAGAAAAAGCAGTAATACGTATACTTATTTGTATTTATAATATTCTTCTCAATGTCACAAATCTATATAATAGGCTTTTTTCAACGCAGAAATGATTTCTCACAATTAAGATAAATAAGATATGGCAGAGTACAAAAGTAGAGAAAAAGATATTTTGAGCTTATTTGATTACTAGACACTATTTTTAGTAAAAACTTATAGTTGATAAGATTTTTAATTTATTTTCCATTTGGATTAAAAAGGTGAAAAAAATTGTCAGGTTTTTGCCTTATATTTTTAGCTCTAAAAGTGTCTTATTACACTTTAAAAAAAATCTACAGTGTGTCTCGTTTTTGCTTGCCATGGTGGTTTTTTGCTCAAATCTGATTGACACCGTTCATTGGTCTATGATAATTTAAATGTGGTAACCTACGTGTTTGTAAATTCAATTTTTTGATGGACGGAGGTGAGCTAAAGCGAAAATCCGATATGGCAAGAAAAAATGTGACATATTGTGGGTATTTCTCAAAAATAAGGGAAAAATTCCCCCAACAAAAAATACGAAAAGAGTGCTGCTTTTAGTTTTTTAATAACCAGGAAGTTCCTTCAAAAAAAAATGAAAACCAACTTTCAATTTTTATCATAACACCTCACCTAGCCGGACCAAGAAACCAACCTTAGCAGTACAAGTAGAACATAATCTTACAGTGAAACAAAATCTGTTTCACTGTAAGAGAAAATCCCTTTTTTTATTAACCAATGCGATAAATGATTATTTTTTGAAAATAAATCTATTAAAAAATTACCACAAAACTTGCCAGAAAATTTTTCAAAAAACTGTATTTGAAAAGTTGAACCTGCGTTGTAAATTTTGATCAAAACGAATGGTGGATAAGTCAGCGTGCGTTATGGGGGTGGAGGGGGCGACCTTTTTGGCATATTTTCACTTTGAGTCAATATTGTGAGAATACGGGACATAGATAAGATAAAGTGACAAAAAAAATCTTGATGCTCAAACAATTTGAAGTCGAAGCGACCAAAAAACTTTAGAAATATTTAAACATCACCAGTTAGAGCTAGAGAGCAAATTTAAAAAAAAGCAATATGCTATCTCCTCTCTGGTTTTTCATTGCCAGTACCAATAATTTACTATTCCAAATGATTTTAAACTTAGAAAAACACTTCATACAGATTTTTCAATTTGCCCTAGAATGCTCTCTATCGCCAATTCTACTGATTTTCGAGACCTTTTTCCAAAACCTATTTTCTCTCAATTTGCATACAATTTCAATCCGATTTCAACAGCCGATGCTTATACAATTTAAAAAATATGTCATACAGAATTTTGAAATTGCACTGTGTCTCTCACACTGACCATGAACATGCACGCTTGACAAAATTGACAGTGAGCAAAATTATTATTTTCTATTTTGATATAAGATTTACACTATTACATGTATTGTTCACAAAAATTTCACACTATTTTGAAGTGGGCCTAAAATTAGTTTGAGTACTGCCCACAATTATTTCACAAAATTAGTAAACTCTAGATTCTGCACTTTATTTTTTCGAACTTACAAAGTCTAAATCTCCCATTAGCCTGATAATGAATCTTCGAAACGTTGCTATTTAATAAAATAAGTAAATATTACATGTATACTTAAACAGCTATGCCGATTTCATTTCTTTTGGTTTTAACTCCATATCTCTTTTGTTTTCGAGCTAGACCGAAATAGTTTTTCAAAATTCGAAAATTTCAAATTTTGAGAAAATTTCTAGAGGAGATACGAATTTTTCGTAAAAGCCATTATTTTCTCATAGTCACTTTATTCAGAAAAATATAAAATTTTGCAAATTAATGTCCCTAACGGCTAATAAAAGGTCGCCCCCCACCCCCTTAAAGTGCGTACGCGTCGATTTTCGAACAATGTTTTGTAATGAATCATAATCAATGATTAATTTTCGAGCTAATTTATTACTGTAATTTATTACTGTTTTATTCTCAAACAAAAATAAAAATAAATTTAGGAAATATTTCTTTAGAATTATTTACTGAAGTAGTGATAGAGCAAGAGTTAGATTGAGGTTTATTTGAATTTGTAAATCGGACTAAACCAAATTGCGTTAATAATTAGCCATCAACGTAGCTAATGAATATTGCTTATCTCTATTTTTTTCTTTCAAAATAGATTTTATGTCTATCTCGTGAGCTAATCAATTTTTTAATTAAATTTCTCAAATAATAACTACACTTTAAATTAGGTTAGTATACTACTAATTAGTATAGGTGGCCAAGCTCAAGTTCAATTTTCTTAAATATAAATGTTTCTTCATCTAAAATACTGGATTTATTTTCAAAAGACTCGAGTTTTATCGTGCCTTAAAGATTCGAAAGACAATTGGTTATTAAAAAAACCCACAGATACCAAAATTGCTTTTAAAAATGTTACATGCAGGAATGTTTTCAAAACGAGAATTTATTTTTCAAAAAAAAATGATCCAAAACTGAAATTTTTTCTAAAATGTTGACTCCTGCCCACGATGCGATCAGTGTTTTAAACACAGTTTTACAAATAACGCATTTTCAAATTATTAATGACAGAAAATTGGTTTCAAAAATGTTTTTGCGACTTAATTTTTTTTCATAATGCTAGGATGAAATTTTTTTTGTGGATTTACGAATCGAAAAACGGTAAAAAAGTGAATCGGCTATATTTCGGAAAAAAAATCAGAAAATTCTGGATTCTAGAATGTTTTGGCATTGAGATCCAGGTTCAATAAAAAAACATAAAATTTCAAATAAGATGATCGAAAATTTATTTTCAGACATCGTTTTTGTACCATAAATTTAATGAAGAAATTTCACAGTAATATTTTGCCAACTTTTAGCTAGTTTCCCGATAATAAAAATTATTAAATTTTTGAAATATTTTTGTACACCTTAACGTAAAATTGTATTTCTGATCGATAAAACAGTAAAAAACCAATTTGCAGTTAATTTGATTAACTATCTTACCTCGAAAAGTATAGAAAAAAAACAAATTTTTTATTCAAAAGACAGCGAATTAAGTTGCCAATAAAAGCGATCAATCAATTTGCCCGGTCACCGCCCGCTGAGCAGATCTCAAATTTTCAGAATATGATATTTTATTATCCCCTAATATACCCTAATTAAGTTTGAAATCTGGCAGCCATAAATATTTCTTGAAAGATTTGGCAGAAAATATAATAAGTTTAATCTTCAGTTACCCAATAGAACGGGAACCAAATGAATGGGGATTGGGAGGTTTGGGGAAATGCGTTGAGAGACTGAAAGAATTTTCTAGAAAAAATCAAAAAGAAATGCCTACAGATGGTTTTGAAAGGTTTCCGCCTCCGCTACGACCTATGGTAAGCAATTAATGGTCTCGAAAACATCTCGGGGTTTTCCAGCGTTTTAAACANAAAAAAATCTTGATGCTCAAACAATTTGAAGTCGACCCAAAAAACTTTGAAAATATTTTAACATCACCAGTTAGAGCTAGAGAGCAAATTTTCAAAAAACGCAATATGCTATCTCCTCTCTGGTTTTTCAATGGCCAGTACCAATAATTCACTATTCAAAATGATTAAAACTTAGAAAAAACACTTCATACAGATTTTTTCAATTTGCCCTAGAATGCTCTCTATCGCCAATTCTACTGATTTTCGAGACCTTTTGTCCAAAACCTATTTTCTCTCAATTTGCATACAATTTCAATCCGATTTCAAACAGCCGATAGCTTATACAATTTAAAAAAATTATGTCATACAGAATTTTGAAATATGCACTGTGTCTCTCACACTGACCATGAACATGCACGCTTGACAAAATTGACAGTGAGTCAAAATGATTATTTTCTATTTTGATATAAGTATTCACTTATACATGTATTGTTCACAAAAATTTCACACTATTTTGAAGTGGGCCTAAAATTAGTTTGAGTACTGCCCACAATTATTTCACAAAATTAGTAAACTCTAGATTCGCACTTTTATGTTTTCGAAACTTACAAGTCTTAAAATCTCCCATTAGCCTGATAATGAATCTTCGAAACGTTGCTATTTAATAAATAAGTAAATTTACATGTATACTTAAACAGCTATGCCGATTTCATTTCTTTGGTTTTAACTCCATATCTCTTTTGTTTTCGAGCTAGACCGAAAATAGTTTTTCAAAATTCGAAAATTTTCAAATTTTGAGAAAAATTTCTAGAGGAGATACGAATTTTTCGTAAAGCATTATTTCTTCTAGCACCTTTATTCAGAAAAAATATAAAATTTTGCAAATTAATGTCCCTAACGGCTATAAAAGGTCGCCCCCTCCACCCCCTTAAAGTGCGTACGCGTCGATTTTTCGAACAATGTTTTGTAATGAATCATAATCAATGATTAATTTTCGAGCTAATTTATTACTGTAATTTATTACTGTTTTATTCTCAAACAAAAATAAAAAAAATAAATTTAGGAAATATTTCTTTAGAATTATTTACTGAAGTAGTGATAGAGCAAGAGTTAGATTTGAGGTTTATTTGAATTTGTAATCGGACTAAACCAAATTGCGTTAATAATTAGCCATCAACGTAGCTAATGAATATTTGCTTATCTCTATTTTTTTCTTTCCAAATAGATTTTATTGTCTATCTCGTGAGCTAATCAATTTTTTTAATTAAATTTTTCTCAATAATAACTACACTTTAAATTAGGTTAGTATACTACTAATTAGTATTAGGTGGCCAAGCTCAAGTTCAATTTTCTTAAATAATAAAATGTTTTTTCATCTAAAAATACTGGATTTATTTCAAAAGACTCGAGTTTTATCGTGCCTTAAAAGATTCGAAAAGACAATTGGTTATTAAAAAAAACACACGATACCAAAATTGATTTTAAAAATGTTACATGCAGGAAATCTTTTCCAAAAACGAGAATTTATTTTTCAAAAAAAAATGATCCAAAACTGAAATTTTTTCTAAAATGTTGACTCCTGCCCACGATGCGCATCAGTGTTTTAAACACAGTTTTACAAATAACGCATTTTTCAAAATTATTAATGACAGAAAATTGGTTTCAAAAATGTTTTTGCGACTTAATTTTTTTTTCATAATGCTAGGATGAAATTTTTTTTGTGGATTTACAAATCGAAAAACGGCTATATTTCGGAAAAAAATCAGAAAATGCTTGATTCTAGAATGTTTTGGCATTGAGATCCAGGTTCAATAAAAAAACATAAAATTTCAAATAAGATGATCGAAAATTTATTTTCAGACATCGTTTTTTGTACCATAAATTTAATGAAAAAATTTCACAGTAATATTTTGCCAACTTTTAGCTAGTTTCCCGATAATAAAAATTATTAAATTTTTGAAATATTTTTTTGTACANGATTAACTATCTTACCTCGAAAAGCTAATAGAAAAAAAACAAATTTTTTATTCAAAAGACAGCGAATTAAGTTGCCATAAAAAGCGATCAATCAATTTGCCCGGTCACCGCCCGCTGAGCAGATCTCAAATTTTCAGAATATGATATTTTATATCCCCTAATATACCCTAATTAAGTTTGAATCTGGCAGCCATAAATATTTCTTGAAAGACTTTGGCAGAAAATATAATAAGTTTAATCTTCAGTTACCCAATATGAACGGGAACCAAATGAATGGGGATTGGGAGGTTTGGGGAAATGCGTTGAGAGACTGGAAAGAATTTTCTAGAAAAAATCAAAAGAAATGCCTACAGATGGTTTTGAAAGGTATTCCGCCTCCGCTACGACCTATGGTAAGCATATTAATGGTCTCGAAAACATCTCGGGGTTTTCCAGCGTTTTAAACAGTAGGTAATCCAAAATGTATGCAGTACGACAAAAATTAAATTTTTGATTAATTTGAATTCTGAAAGTTTATTGGGACGTTATTGTTCAGTAGTGTGCAAATATCTTCCTTTTATCATATTTTGGAAATATTTTTTTCTGAAAGTTATAAAATTTACTGCCGGTCTGGTAGATTAAATTAAATTTTCTAGAAAAATTTTCAGGGATTAATAGAAAAATTATTTGAGTTTTTGGCAAAGTCTGAAGAAAATTGATATTAGAATTTCTGGCTTTTTCTGATAAACCGTGTTCTAGAAAATGGTGAAATAAAAATAAGATTATTGGTGTCCAATTTCAATATACGAGATAATTTTATGATAAAAATTAAAAAAATTTACAGAATGAAATTTTATACCGATAGTTTAATTCGATATAATTTCCGAAAATTTTCCCAAAAAAATTGAAACAATACTTTTTTATGTACAAAATCAATGGATTGAAAACAACTTTATTAATAATTTTATAAAAAATACCGTTCTCTAAGAGAACTTCTCTTAGGTAGTTTTTTTATAGGTGCGACAGATTTCACAAAGGGATAATGTCATTATGAAAAATCGTAATAAAACTTAATTTTTGGAATTTTATTTTTCAGCCACTAGTCTTAGAATTTCTTCTTGTTTCGTATGATACTCATATTGGGTCATTTACGGTCATTTGAAAATCTCGAATTTTGAAGAAATTTTCGAAAACTAAAAAATAATTTTGGCCTTAGCTTTTTTAGTTTCCAGTTGAATGCAAAAAACGGTTTTGTAATATCTTATACGGTTCGTCTGTGGTGAAAAGTCAAATCTGTCGCACCTATAAAAAAACTACATTATCAAATTGTTTTAATTACGTATTATTACTGTNAGATATTTTAAGTTTACAAGAACAAAATACAAACGATGGAAAGTATCTGGGAAAATGAATACATTTGGCATCTACCACGTTTTGTTTCGAGTGTCTGCTTAAATTTCGCATTACGCAGAGTTTGTACAGAAGCACTTCGATTGAGAAATTTATTAATATTCTGAATCGGAGTGCTTTAGTTATAAGGTGGTGCTTAATTTAAATAGACACTCAAAACTACTTTTCCCATCGTTAGTATTTCGTTTTTGTATGTTCATTATACGCAGAAAATATCAACTGGAGTTAAACTTCAATTTAATTATTTGAAAAATAACTACAGCAGAGTGTTTTAGTAGGACGCGTTCTAAGGATTTTAAAAGTTCTGCCCTACGAAAAGTACTTTACGATACTTAAAAATATGCCTTGGTATGATACAAATGTTACATACGTATCGTACCATGACGTTTTTTTAAAGAACAGTTTAGTACTTTTAGCAGGACAGTACTTTAAAAATCCTTAGGACGCGTCCTACTAAAGACACTTTACTGTAATAAAGACCGTAATTATCCGGAGTTTGAAAGACATTTAATCAGGCTTCCAAAATGCCATCCTTTTTGCGATTTACCGTCTCTATCCCCGAAAGTTCCCTATCTTTTGCTTTGGAAAGGGATAAAAAAAGTTGGGTAAAAGCCATCCCTTTTGGAAGACTGCATCTTATATATAGAAAAAATCGTATTTTTCTTAAGAAATGAAGTGGCTTACTATTATTCGATTTCAATTATTCTTTTTATTTTAATTTTGTGGAAAATAATCAAAAAATTATATCTGCTAAAACTATTGGTATCAAATTTTATTTCGTAAATCTTTTGAATTTTTTTATTTAACCATCCAGTCAAAAAAGGTGGTTTTTTGGGCCCTCTAACCAGTAAGATAGTTCAGAACGGGTGCATACGATTTTATTTATTGAGCATGATATTAATTTTCAAGCTATGTTGTACTGCAGAGCCGTTTTTCTATTTCGGTTTAAACGGTTATTTTTCCAAAAGAAATCAAATTGATGTTTTCGAAAAGCCCCTAATTTCTGGTAAAATACTTTCAAAAATATAAAAACCGACTCTGCAGTTACATAGCTTCAAAATATACAGTATGTAAAAAAANTGTTCGAGAACAAAAGGTCCAATTTTCTCTGGATTGAAAGTAATTCTCCTGCAAATTATAGGCTTTGATCCAGAAAAATTTCCCTTGTTGTTCTCGAACAATTTTTTACATACTGTATATCATGGCCAACAATTAAAAAAAGTGGTTGAACTCGTTCTGAACTAATTCATCGGTGCATTTACGGTCCTTAAAAAGTAGACCTATTTTGACGTTCAATATTTTTTATCAAATTTTCAATCCATATTTTTGTAAATTGAAGGTTTTTGAATAAAACTGTTTTAGGCCTGGCAAACAATTTCAAATGCAGATACTCGCCTGCATCAAAAATATTCTGAATTACTTCAGCAGGAGACAACCTCGGAAAAAATGATTAGAGGTGATATAAGCAGAACCTTTCCAGAAGAAGAATTATTTCAAGGAAATATCGGAAGTAAGTTGAATAAACTCAATCCGATATTATTTTCGAAAAATTGAATTTCAATTTTTTTTTGAAAAGTTACAATAAAAAATTTGGCACGTGAAATCATCGCCCATTTTATTTTATTCTGGACTTCATTAAAAATAAAAAAAATTCTTCGAAATCTTGAATTTTGAAAAGTAATTTTTTTCAAAATACTGTCGGATTTGTCGTGTAGACGTGCGTCTAAGTGGATTTTCAATGTCTTTTTGCATTTTTGGGCGATAACTTACACCTTTTTCTCGATTTCAAAATCCTAGTGCATCTAATCGGACGTTTTATCATTTTCTGCTTTTAATATTGAAAAAGAATTTCAAACACCATAATAATTCAGAGATATTTTTAATCAGACGTCTAGCTTTATTTTTTTGTTATTTCCCGCTTATACAAAACAGACAAATAGGAATTATTTTAAAAAGTTGAATTCAATATTTATTGAAATATTTTTGATGATTAACAATTTTCTAAATGCTTTTAGACACGATTTTTTTTTAATTGGGTGAAATTCATTAAAAATATTTTTAGCTGAAATGTTATTTAATGTTATGAAAGCCTATGCGGTTTCTGATCCCGAAGTTGGCTATTGTCAAGGGAGTGCTTTCATCGCTGGGATGTTATTATTGCATATGCCAGAAGAAGATGCCTTCTCCGTTCTCATGAAATTAATGAGCAAAGGATCTGGGTACGTAATCATAAAACGTAACCAAAAACAAGTAATCATAAAACATTAAAAAATGCGGATTTCACTACAAAAAGAAATTTTTCGAACATGAATTGAATATCGAAGTGTTAAAATATTTCATGAAACTAGCTCAAAGTCCATTTTTTTTTATTTAATAAGACTCTGTGCGAAATACAACTCCAAATTATATTGTGAAATAAGACCCCAATGTGAGATTATTTCCTTTATGAAATAAGACCCCAGTATAAATTTTTTATAATGTAGGATCTTCTTGTATTAAATTAAACCACCTAATTAATTTCTTATGCCGTGAAATATATTTCAAATTTTTTTGTTGACATTAGGCTACAGAGCAAGATTTTTTTCATTGAATCCATTTGTAATGTGACCCCAAGTATTTTGTGAAATATGACTTTTCATTTATGAAATAAGCTCCCATTTTTTTATAGTCAAATATGACGCTAATATGTTTTTTTTTGAAAGATGGCTACATAGCGATATTATTTATTTAATTAGCTCCCAAATTAAGTTTTTTGCCGTGAAATATGACTCCAAAAATAAAATGATCTCTTAACCAATATTTATTTTTATATGAGTGATATTGAGTCCGAAAATATGGGAAATCATTTTTATTTTTTCGTCTAAATTTTATAAATAAATATTCGTTTTTCGCTAAAAAGATTTTTCGTTAGGTTCGTAATTATGTTTTCAAACCTTTAAACACAACATAAAATTATGCTCAAGTAGTTTTGTTTCACAGAAAAATAAATTTTGACGAAAAACGAAATTTTGACAAAAATTTTTAAAATTTTGACGAAAAAATGTGTCTCCTAAAATATTAATACAATGAAACTTATATTTAACACTTAATTCAGATATGGTATGCGTGACCTTTACAAACCTGGCATGGGCGAGTTGCCCATTTTATTATTTCAAATGGATCAGTTAATTCTAGAACACTGTCCAGAGCTTCACAATCATTTCAAGGCCCACGAGTTTTCAACCGCAACCTTTGCTTCAAAATGGTTCCTAACGTTATTTTGCGCTGTTTTTCCCAAGGTAAAGTTTCGAATCATTTTTTTATATTTTTTATAAAAAAAAATTTCAACTTATTTTTTATAAAACTTGTTTATTTGTCCACATATTTTTTAAAACCGTTTTTAAAACTTCTTTTTTCTAAAAACTTGTTTTCTACAAAACAATATTTTTGGTAAAACTCGTATTTCTCATAAAAATGAATTTTTTTTAACTTTATTTTTTTATATATATTTTTTTATTAAACATGGTTTTAACTAAAAACTTGAATTTCTGAATGTGAGCTCTTAACTTGTATTTTCATAAAACTTGTTTTTTTTCATTTTTTTTATTATAACACTTGTTTTTTTCAATAAAAATATTTTTTTATAAAATTGATTTTTTAAAACTTGGTATTTGAACAAATTGATTAAAAATGACGCAGAAAAATTATGAGCTTGTTAAAATTTGTAAATAGGATAATTGACATTTAATCTTGTGGATTTCACAGTAGGAAAGTTCATTATCTCTTTACCAGGGTTTTATGGATCTTTTGTTTTAAATCTCCCCAGAAATATTAAGGAAACGTGGCTTTTTATTTTGCAAAATTTTGAAATGCATTCGAAAAATGGATGTAAGTAAGAGCATTTATAATTTATAAATTTCAGTGTAGTTTTATTCGTGTTATATCGATTATGGGGCCCTCAGGTCGTTTTTAGCCAACATTTTCATTCGGCTTTTGAAAACGACTTGACCGATTGAGTTCTTAGATAGCTCAAACTCAGCACAAATATTTAGAGAAAAATAAATTGATAAAATGGTCCGAATCAGACTATTGGTTCCAATTTTTCTTAACAAAAACTGATAATTAAACAATGTCAGTAATTTCATAAAAACAAAAAAAAATGATTCGATTCGGATATATGTTGTTAATTTTATGATTCACTAGATATTTGTGCTCAGTTTGAGCTATCTGAATACTTCATCGGATAAGCCGTTTTCAAAAGCCGTATTATATAAAAAAATGTGGCTAAAAAAGTGGCAAAAAGGGCCAGATGGCCCCGTAATTGATATCCTTTAAAAATTAATTTTAATCCCATAAAAAACCGAAACAATTATTTTTTTACAAATATCCATGATAAAGATATCGCCATTTTAACGAGAAAGCTGAGAAAAATCTCGCGGTCAAAATGTTGAAGTATTTTATACGATCGAATTTCCAAAATTAAGCCCTTTTTTATAATAAAGTTTTAAAGCATTTTTAAATTCTATTTAGACTTTGGCTGTCCGTATTCTGGATATATTTTTCGTGGAAGGAATCAAAGTTATTTTTCGATGTGGTCTGGCATTATTATTAACCCTCAAAGACCAGTTTCTCGGTCGTGACATGGACGGCATGATGAGTTTGGCACAAAAAGAAGCGCCTAAATTTTTTGCTCGTGACCCAGATCTTTTAATCACTAAAGCTTATCATTCGGGGATTAAAATTTCAGATTCAAAATTATTAAAATGGCGAAAAGAGTCTGAATCTGACCGAAAAAGAGAGCTAGCTGAAGAAGGCGAAGTAAGAAGATTGAGGGCAGAAAATAGGAAACGATTTAAAATAAATTAAGGCGGAAATTTAATCGGGTGCGAGATAAGTGTCAGGGTGTGTCTGTGTTCTAGAACACAAATCGTGAAAGAACTTATTCTGAGAATTTTTTTTTTTAATTTGTCAAATCATAAATTGAATCGGCATAATTCAATCATCAGAGAAAAATTTGGGCGATTATCGTTAAAATTTACAATTCTCCCCCCCGTCACATTTTTGTTCCCAATCTTAGTTGTTGCTCAAGCTAACCTCCGCCAATTAAAACGCTTAATTTTACAAACACGTAGGTATATGCCAAATTTAAACGTTTTGATTGGCGGAGGTTAGTTTGAGCAAAACAAAGTAAATATAAAAATGGAAGTTGACACCAAAGTCATGGTCAATTTTTTTACCTAAAATTAAATTTTTAGGCTGTTAAATATTATACCAAAATTATAAATATCGTCAAATAATTATACTGTCGTTTTTGTCTATAAGTACAAAACGCCCGAAATTTCGATAAAACAACGGAAATACCATGCTTGTTAAAAAATTTAAACTGCATTCCACGAAAAAAAAAATTTCATGTGATTCAAAAAATTGATAAAAATTTTCAAAAAAAATGTGGTAGAGAAACATTTTGTAATTTTAAAGTTTTGTTTAAAAACTTGGTTTTTCTAAAACATTGGCTCTTCCGAAAAGCCAAGTTATAAAACAAAACTGTAATTACGAAAATTTTCTCTACCACATTTTTTCGAAATTTTTAATCGACTTTTTTCAAAGGAATACAATTTATATAGAACCTTTTGTCCGATTTCAATTGATTTCTTGACATAAAAATTCGATGAAATTTTTTTCATTTGATCTAAAAAAACATGGAATAACTAATTCCTTCCGAAAAAAAGTGCTTCGATTTTTTCGAAAGTATGCTCAAAAGAAAGCCAGTAAAGCACTGATCAGAAAGTTGGCGATATTTTGAAGTTTGAGTGGTCAAATTTAAGCAAACGTTATTTTTCAACTTCATTTTTAAAAAAAAAACTTAGAAAAAAATCGAAATTTTTTTTAATGATTGGCACTTAATTATCACCCTGTATCAATTTGAAGCATGTTTAATGCTTCTAAGGCCTTTATTAAATCAGGGTCGTACCCCCTTAATTATATTTTTTATTCATGAAATTTTATTTTAAATCTTCGTCGTCAGAATTTTGTACACTCGTATTCAATCATTAGAAAAAGAAAATAATCAATTAGCCCACAATCTAATCCAGCGATCGGTAAAACAAGCCATGGAAGCTGAAGAAAAAATACTCCTGGGCAAAGAATTAAAATTAGCAAAAAAGCATGTAAAAAGATTATCAGGAAGTGGGCAAGAATTACCTGGTGAAGAATCATTTGAAAGTGTAGCTCGTTATACCGAAGAATTTGTTTTGGAATTGCAGCAAGAACTTGTTAAATCAAGATTAAGGAATTTAGTTTTTACTTAAAAAAAATATGAAAATTTGTTGATTTATGGAGAGGCTGATTTTTTTAAAGATTATGATGCCCGTCAATGAAAAAATATTATTTTCTAGACTTTTTGATTTGAGCGCGATTAAATTGTAAATTTCTCTGTACTAAAAATTTCTCTATACTATTCAAAAAAAAATTATTCAAAAAACATATTTTTAATTCGAGATGATACAGTGGCGTGTTTTTTTTCAGCGCAACGGTTTTTTGCAAGAGTTTTTCTCAGATGGATCAACCGATTTCGAAAATTTCAAAAGATCGTGATAGGAAAATTTTAGTTTGAGTATATAAGTTAGTTATGTTTAGTTAGTTTAGTTATGAGATAGTTTATAAAGAAATGTTAGACAAGCATTGTTTTCAAACAATGCTGGTTTACCAGTTTTTATTGCCCCGGCAGATTCATTAACATCCAAATTCATAAGTATTTTATACACTACATTCTGAATGTAACATTCATTGTAAATATTATGGTGTCTGAATTTCATACTTATCATTGATACTCCGATTAAATAATAGAAAACAACTCGAAAAAATACAGTGGAGTGACTCTATAAAGACGGACCCTTAGGACGCACTTTTTTTCAAAGTTTTGCCCCCCATGACTTTTAAGGACGCAGAAAATGTTTCTGAAGTTTGCAGCGGACGCTATAAGGACGTTCTAGGACGCAGAAGCTGAAATCGGATCGTCCTTATAGAGTCACTCCACTACCTAATTTTAAAACCGGATATTGTCGGTGTGAAATTCAAATTCATTGAAGGAAAGCAAACTAAAGATATTTCTACCATAAAATTAATTGAATGCACGTGAGTACTTTTCTATTGGTAGACATCATTATTAATATACTGTCGTGTTTTTATAACGGCCAAAATTTTGCCAAAACCTACGTTATTTTTAGAAACACGTTTGTCTGAGGACAAAACGGCCAGTTTTTCAGAGATTATTTTTATTTTCGAACACCATAATAATGTAGCGAGTATTAATATTTTGAATTTTTCACTACCCCAAATCAAGAATTTGAAGTTTGACGACAAAGTTATGGTATCTAAAATTGTTTAAATCAGTTTTTTGTTCAAATTTTGCTCAATATTAAAACTTGAATAAAGGGAAGCCGAATCAACTGTACAATTAAAGGAAGTAAAAGAACGACTTTTAAATGTGGAAGAAGAAAATTGTGATTTGAAAAAAGATAATCAACTTGATGAAGCTCTTTATAAATGTCACCAAGCAAAAATGCTTGAAGCCGAGGCAGTTTCAGCACTAAGAGAACTTCAAGTCGGTCTTCAAGCTAATTTAAGCAAGGATGCGGTGAGTAATATCCTCCCGAGCCTTTACCAGCTCTAATTTTTTATCTAGACGCTGTCAAATTTTCAGGGGAACACGAAAAACCGTCTTCAATTCAAATCAATAACCGGTATTTTTTACCGGTAAAAATTCGATTTTCAACTTTTTTTGTTTTTCCCCTTCGAATTCTGCTTAAAATTGCCCGCTGCGCATCCTATATTCAACATTATTTTTTTAATCACATAAAAACGTAAAAAAAAATCAGTCATAAGACTCCAGGGGATTAACAAATGCATCAACCTAGATTTAAGTGCACTTTTTTTTCGTTTAATTTTGAAAATAATCAGTCGTTTATAAAAACTAGTTTTTCAATTTCTAAAAAATTGTATAAACTTATTGATGGTGCCTAGAAATCAAACTACTGTGATTTTTAGCCAAGCGGACACAAGTCTAAGCGGACAAAACCTACGCATTTTTTTCTGAAGATCCAATTGAAATTAGTCTAAGCGGACAAAACGGGGTGATTTAGAGCCGAAAAGGTCTAAGCGGACAATACGGGGTAAGTCTAAGGGAACGAAAACTGTCCGCTTGGCCAAAAACCACAGTATTATAATAAATTAACATTTTGCCGGTTCGCTCTCTTTATGAATTGCTGAACATGAATTTAAAATTATAGTTCTGTTTCTAGGCACCATCAATAATATAATAAAATTCTCACAAATTAAAACACTGGTATTTATAATATCGTGCGGTTTTTAATTGCAAAAAACATTATTTATCTCCTTTTTATCGAGTTTGAAGCCAGAAAATAGAGTTTTCTAGAGCGATTTTCTGACCAGTAGGGGGCCCAAAAAATTTGTTTATCATTTGGATCATTAATTTGGTTACGATAGCCCCCCTGGGGTCAAAGAGCACTCATGAAAACTATTAGTTTTGCCCTTCGGCCTCCCGGTGCGCACCCTATCTATCGGCGATGGATTATTTTCAATATCTGTGAACTCCAAAAATTTGGGTTTCACATTTCAACCTAAAATAGTGTACTAAGTACTACACTGTACTTAATATTTTATTTTTCAGATCTCTTCCGATTCGGCCCTGGAAGCTATGGTGTCTGCGGCTGCGAGTGCTCGTTCAAATCTGATTGAGTCGAAGCAACAAACAAATATTCTTGAAAATCATTGCAAACGATTATCTCAAGATCGGCGCACACTAACCGAAGAGATAAAAACGCTCAAAAAGTCCCTTTCCCAAATCACTAAAGACTACGATCGGCAAGGGGACGAGCTTCTAAGAGCAAAAACTTATCACCAGTCTGAAATGGCCAAAATAAAAATTGACCAATTGGAGCAAAACCTCCAATCCGCAGAAATTGAGGTTGGTTTAAATGGACGTCTACCAGACGAAATACCGCAGATTAAAGAGTCTGAAATCATGTCAAAAACCGAAACCGACGAACTTGAGCAAGATGACGATATTGATGAATTAACCCTCAGGGTTGAAAATGATTGAATGTAGGTCTGGCTTTTTTATGCCTCTAAATGGTCGGAAACATCGGAATTGGTACATATGATCAGAGTTAGAGAGCAAAGCTAGAGAGCAAAAATCAATATAATTAATTTAGCTCTCTAGCGGTTTTACCTTGGGATCGTCTGTGTAATAAAATTTCGAAGATATATCGATTACGGGGCCTTCTGCCACGTATCAGCTAGTTTTTTGGCCAACATTTTTATATAATTCGGTTTTAAAAACGACTCATCCGATTAAGTTATTAGATAGCTCAAACTGAGCACAAATATTCAGTAAAAAATAAAATATAAAAAATTGGTCATAATCGATTTTTTTCTGAGATTACTGAAATTGTTTAATTGTCAGTTTGCTAAAAAAAAGGAAACAATGGTTTAATTCGGAACATTTTTTTAATTTATTTTTCTCTGAATAATTGTGCTCAGTTTGAGCTATCTAAGAACTCAATCGGATGAGTCCATTTCAAAAGCCGAATTATATACAAATTTTGGCTAAAAAAAACAAGCTATCTGACAATGATCGTTTGTACCAGTTCAAAACTATCTCGCGCACAAATTTGGGCATCTAAAAAACCAGACCAAAGAAAAAAAGTTTGAATTATTTTGCCCATACATTCTTTAAACACTGTTTGAAATTAAAACATCGAATTGTCCTTGCAAAACTAGAATAAGGACCGGTGACGTGGTGTTCGCTCGCAATAGTCAATTTTGTGTTTTTCTACCTGTAATTTATATTTTGTCAAAATAAACACAAATTTCTTCCCTAATTTATCATTTGTTTTTGATCAAAAAAACAAGAAAATATCATATCGATTACGCGACTTCCTGGTCGTTATTAGATTTTTGGCCAAATTTTTTAAATAATTCGGCTTTTGAAAGCAACTCATCCGATTACATTCTTAGATAGCCCAGACTGAGCTAAATATCTTGTGAATAGTAAAATACAAAAATTGGTCCGAAATCCGACCATTGCTTCCAATTTTTTTAAGAAAAACTAATAAATAAAAATTTTCAGAAAAAAAGATAAAATAAATTGGTCCGATAGACCATTTTTTTTTTTATTATTATTAATAGGATGAGTTGTTTTCAAAAGCCGATTTATTTAAAAATTTTGGCCTATATCTAGCAAATAACGACCAGAAAGTCGCGTAATCGATATTTCAAATATGGGACGCTTTCTGACTGGACATGTTCAAAAATAATTTGATCGAAATCATTTCTGAAAGTAGGCGGTGGTATCTTAAGTATGGATGTTTTTAACTCCATAAAAACGCAACCAATTTTTTTTTGCAATTTTAAAGTTAAAAAAAAATCATGCTAAAGATACCTTCACCCTGAAAGTAGGATACATTTTATAGGACGCCAAATATCATTTTCTGCTTTGGTTGGTAGTAAAAGCCAAACAAAATCAGAACTTATCTACTAAAGACCTGGCGGATTTATAAAATTATTTGCTTAAAAAATATATCGCAAAGTAATAACGCGTCCATATTACAGTGAAGTCCGCTAACAGGACGCACCCTATCAATATTAAAAGTACTGTCCAGCGAAAAGTACTAGACAGAACCAAAAAAATATGCCTTGATATGCTACATATTTTATTTACGTATGCTACTATGACGTCTTTTTATGCTAAAATAAAGTACTTTTCGCTGGACAGTACTTTTAATATTGATAGGGTGCGTCCTGTTAGACGGACTTCACTGTATATAAATTTGAAAAAAAAAAAAATTATCGATTTTTTTATATTTACTTTCTTCGTCTTATTTACATCTTATGTGGAAACATCCAAAATTCTGCTTTTAGCCCGATTTTGACTTAACTTACAGTGATTTGACTTTAAACGGACAACCCGGACGGTCAGGGTCGGGCAAGAAATTTTCGCCTTCTAAGTTTAAACTTCCGGTTAAATGGAAAAAAGACTTTAAAGTGACTGGTAACGGGTTCTGCCTGTCGGTTTAAAGTCGTATCATTGAATAATTTGGTATCGGTCTGAAGCTTCACTTGAGACAAAAAAATCCATGTTTGTCTAAGCGGACGTTTTAGTGTCTTTTTGGGCAAAAACCTTGTGAAAATTTGGCTTATAATTACAGCTCTCTAGCTCCATTATTTCGATTTTTAAACCAAAATTGTCTTCGTGCGTGCAAGCGGACGTTTTTAAAATTTTCAAAAATGTACGCTTAGACAAACATGACAGTACAGTAGAGTGTACTTTAACGGACAGGTCGTTAGGACGGATTCGGCGTGAAAATTCCTGCCAAAGGTGTTTAAAGGGACAGCCCCGCAAGGAAATTCTCGCCAATTTGCTTGAACGGACGGGTTGTGAGTTTCAAGTTGTCCGTTTAAGTACACTTTACTGTACTTGTTAAGTCTAAAGTCGTTCATGGCGTTCCATTATACCTCCACAGCATACAATTTTATTTTTGGCGTCTTTTTCAAACTATCATATTCTAGATTTTAAGTTCATTTTTGTTTGTTAAAAAATTCTTCCCCCTTTTCATTTTGTAAATTTTTCATATTTTTGTTTTACCGAATTTACCTTTATTTTTATATCCTCGTCTGCTTAAATAATTGTACCCTGCAGATTTATAACGTTTCACTCGAATAAGGTTAATCACTAGAAATTGGGAGTAATTTTGCATGAATCAAATATCGTTAAAAAATATGAAAATTTGACTTTTTTCAGGAATTTTAACGCTTTCTAGACAAATTTAAAAAGTAAGAATGTTTCATCGCTATACATTAATAATCAGGGAAACCGTTTTTTTGCGGAGAGTTTTGGATTTTACCTGACTATCCATTTGACTTTAAAATGCCGCTGATTCGCCTACGTCTTTTAACCCAAAATAACGGTATCAAAAAATAGTATTGTATCTAAATTACAGGCAGGACCGGCAAAACTTTTTTTGCTAAATATTTTTTAAATTATGTTCAAATTGTAGCTCGTAAAAAAATTCGAAATAATCGTAACCCATGAAAATCCTTTTTGAAATTGTCTATTATTAGGCTTGTGATTTATAATTTTTTTGAAAATAATTTAAAATTTTTTAAGTCAAATGATAGACAAAATCAAATAATTTATTTTATTTTTATGTACATTGTAATTGCTGACAATTTTTACATAATTTAAAAAATATTTAGGAAAAAACTTTTGCCATTCCTTCCTAAATACTATTCAGTTGATCGTCTAATGAATAATACTATTGTAAATTAAAAAAACTGAAATTCACCTAACGTCGCCTATATGTTTGTTCCGCAACTATCCAAAACTACATCCTCTTGGTGAGTTTTCGTGAAATAGGAAACCGCTGAAAAAATTATAGTCGCATATCTTAAATTCTACCGCACTGTTATGCAACTTACAGTCCTTTATTTGAAAACATAGCTCGAAATATTATTTTTTTTAATTTTTAATATGGCATTTTCTGACTGAACTTTAAATTTGACTGTTAGTTGCATAACAGTGAGTTAGAGTTCAAACCACGTGATTTAAATCTTATAAATAGCTTCTAGAAATTATCATTTCCATATAAAAAAGATGCAGTTTTTTTGTAATTTGGCTTTAGAATTTTGAAAAACTCATGAAAAATATCCGTCTTCAAAATAACGTACGAAACCAAAATTACTCACTGACATTTTGCAAAATTAAATTTACGTTTTATGACTTTGTATCAAAAAAATTACCACCGAAACCATTTTTTTTTATAAAAAAAAGATTCATTTTTCCTGTCTTCTTTTGAAATAGTGGATGTTTTTATTAATTGGATTTTTAATTATTTTATTTGTATCATCTTAACAGCAGTTGTAAGCCTCTAATTATTCTTAAAAATTCTTTGAAAATTACAGTGAAAAAAAATTCAAAGGGTCATTTTTCCTGAACGTCAAAAACCTTTTTCCAAATGACTGTAGGGTGTCAAACTTGGACTATTTTTAATATTGAAAAATATTACAGAAAAGCTCCTATATCGTCGATATGACGTTTTAAAAATTTGCTTACTGTATGAGAATTTATTAAAAAATTGCAGCCGCTGTTTTTTTCATTTACCTATTTAAGCGCTCCTGTTAGAAATCAGCCTGAAAAGTCTTTCATTATAAATATAATTATACCTATTAGAATTAACCCCTGTACTCAGACAGTGTCGATTGACACTTTGTTGCCATTCAGCGCGCGTTTTATTATAGTGAAATAAATTTCGAATGATATAATTTTGGTGAATTAAAAAAATTGATCTGGATTTTATTTCAATTTTAAGTCTTTTCTCTGTGGAAAATCAGAAATTTTTTTATATCCGAAATCATTTTTGAAAATAGTTGTTTTACACATACATGTTAAATCTGACATGTAAAATCAAATTTTCAAGAACTTATTTTTTTATTAAATTATGGAATATTTTCATAAATTTAATACAGAAAAAAGACTCAAAAATAAAAGAAAACATTTCAAGTTCAAATACTATGATTTTTGGCTAAGCGGACAAAACGGGCTAAACCTACGCATTTTATTTGAAAACCCGATTTAAAGTTATCCAAGCGGACTAAACGAGGAGATTTAGAGCCGAAAAGGTCTAAGCAGACAAAACGGGGTAAGTCTTAGCGAACGAAAACTGTCCGCTTGGCCAAAAACCACAGTACTCATTTTCCCCCAAATTTTCACCGAAAATGGTTTCACTTGATAAAAAAACATGATAAAAATTGTTTTTGATTATTTATTAAAACTTACTCTAAGGGTAGATTGTACAGTAGAGTGCGTTTAAACGGACAGTTTGGTCGAACGAGTTTGGTTCAAAAGTTCCTTCTAGCGTGCATTTAAAAGGAACAGTTTTGGGATGCAAACTGTTCGTTACGTTTTAACGGATAATTTGAATAGTAAAACTGCCCGTTTAAACAGGCGCTAGCTGGACATTTTGACCCAAAACATTCTAACAATCTGTCCATTTAACAGCACTCTACTGTACTACATAAAACGGTAAACTGGTGTTTTAGCTCGTAGTAAATAAACAAGGGTTTGATTCCAACAAAAGTGCCTATAATATCATTGTCTTCATACTACTAAACTTTTACTAATTTATCTATTTGTCAATAAACAGACTGCTGTCCCAAGTAATTCATTTAAATTGTTATCATTTGAGAGCTCTCTATTTGATTACTATTGGTATATCGATTACGGGGGCTCCTGGTCATTTTTTACTAGATTTTAAGCCAAAAATTTTATTTAATTCAGCTTTTGCAAACGACTCATCCGATTGAATTCTTAGATAGTTAAAACAGAGCACAAATATCTGGTACATAATTGAATTTAAAAAAATGGTCCGAATCCGACGATTGCTACCAATTTTTTTAAGAAAAACTAGTAATTTAACAATTTCAGTAGTCTCAGAAAAAAAAGATAAACTAAATTGGTCCGATGAACCAATTTTTTGTATTTATTTTTTCACAAGATATTTGTGCTCAGTTTGGGCTATCTAAGAATGTTATCGGATGAGTTGTTTTTAAAAGCCGACTTAAATTACAAAAAATTGGTTAAAAAACTAGTAAACAATAACCAGGAGCCCCCGTAATTGATATCAAAGATTATCCCTACTCCTGCGTTTTCACTTTGACGTCACAAGAAACGACAGTGTCCAATCACATCACACGATTGACGACTTATCGCAAGAATCCTGTAATTTCATAGGTCACTGTCTCTTCTTGTGACGTAATAGTAAAAACGCAGGAGTAGGGATAATCTTTGATATAACGTTGTAAATTTGCAAGCATTTTGACCTACACGACATTTTTGAACAATTTTTTTATATTGATAATGATGTCCTTCGATAGAAAAATACTCATTTTTCCAGGGGAACGTTATTCAATACAGGTTAACAGTAAAATTACTGTAAAAGGACAGGGAAGAGACCCAAAAGTGCCTTAAAATATTGCAAATAATACTAAATTATCATAAAAAAATCCAGAAAATAATGCATTTTTGCCAAAAAAAGTGATATTTACTCATTTTTGAAAAATTTTCATTATTTGAAGGAATGCAAAGATTTTTGGTTTCACCAATATGCTGTTTATTGATTATACTTATACTCTTAGCAAAAAGCTGAGAAAAGAGTATTTTTATATTGATGGGTATCATAATCCATATCGATCATTATGCCTGGGTAACTTTAAAAACTTATTTCCTATTATTTTAACAGGCAAATAAGTTTTTAAAGTGACCCAGGCATAATGATCGATATTACAGGGCCTCTTGGAGATTATTTGCCACTTAGGCTTTTTATAACACCGGAATGGCAAAAAATCGCCAGGAGGCCCCGTAATTGATATATATGGATTACCGGACCTCAGAGTACAAATCCTAAATATTTGAAAAATGCGAAATCTGAGCATTTGATTGGTTGATCCTTTCTCAACCTGACCAATGAAATCGGCCTATTCCGCAATCAACGGTTTTGATTGGGTGCTAATATCTTGCGTTGTTTGTATCATTCAAATATTTAGTATTTGTACTCTGAGGTCCGGTAATCCATATAGCAATTTTTTTCTGAGAATGCCGTTGTTTTTTTAAAACGCCCATTTTCTGAGCACTATAGCTAGAGTTAACGCCAAGGAACTATTGGGCAGATTTTTTGCTTGTAATAGTTATTTTGATGGACACCCTATGCTCCACGGTGTTCAACTTAGACAAGACCTGCTCAAGGCCCTTTTTTATGTTAGATTTGGCTGAAATTTTGGGAGCACGCCTAGAATTAGACAAAAGTGCGATAGATCGAGGGAAATTTTTTATGTCTTCAAATAGGTCAATTGTCATGACGTCACACAAAAAAAGTCTATTTTATCATTTTGAATGGAAAATTTTTTTTTTCCAAATTTTTTTATTTGTCTTATATGCTTAAATTTCTCTGCGAGAAACATTATTTTTGGTAAAAATTTCTATAAATGGGAAAAAACTCGAAATTAAAAACTCGCTAAACCAATCAACGTGCGACATTTAAAAAAATTTTCCTCGATCTATCGCACTTTTGTCTAATTCTAGGCGTGCTCCCAAAATTTCAGCCAAATCTAACATAAAAAGGCCTTGAGCAGGTCTTGTCTAAGTTGAACAAGGTCGTGTGCTCTTAACCATAAATAAGTAAATGATGAATCAGATTGTTTAGCGCATACAAATAACACAATTTTGTATCGTAATAATATTTTATTATTGAAAATTATTTTAAAAGTCACCATGAAAAAAATGGTGAAAAAGTTCATTATTATATTCTAGAATGTCGCAATGGAAAGGGAATGATGAGAGATTAACAGACTTTTTATTGAAACTTCCCAAAGCTCACAGATGGGCTGTCCACGAGTTCTTTTATTCTGACATAGATTATTCCTTATTAGAAGGCGAATCAGAATTTAAACTTTGTTTGAAAGAGACTTTTCCACAATTAAGGTGGGTTATGAACTCTGTCCAAATTAGAATTTTTTTTGGTAATTTTCAAATGAAAAATAAAAAACGCAAATTTTTATTTTTTTTAGCAAATTTTTTCGAAATTTTTTTTGCTGTTTTCAGGTAATTTCAAAATTATTCATACTGATTTTTTTGTTTGAATTTTTATGGTGAAGGTATTTTTAGAATGAGATTTTTTTTTTTTTTTGAAATTGCATTAAAAACGCAAAAAAAAATTGTACCAATTTTTTATGCGGTTTTCATGCAATTTTGAAATTTGTTAAAATGTTTGTTGTCGAAAAGTATTTGAATTTTTATGGTGAAGGTTTTTTTGTATTTTAAAATTTCATAAGAAAAGAAAGAAAAAATTGTGTTAAAAGTTTTTATGATGAGGGTATTTCAGCATAAAGATTTTTTTATTAATTTCAAGAAAATATAAAGGCGCTAAAAATATTATTGAATTTGGTACCAACCTTTTAAAAATGTTTTTGCGGTTTTCGTAAAATTCTAAAAAATATTCTCGTTCTCAAATTAAAACCACTGAAAATTTTGGAATAGTTTGTAATAATTATACAAAATATGCTTACAGGAAGATATCACCGCTAAATTTCTTACGTCAGAATTGTAACCCAAATAAGAGGCAAAAAACTAAGACGGGTAGAATGGAATATGATCAGAAGATTATTGGGAAAACCAAGAAGGTGTTCGGCCGCATTTTTTGCTGAAGAACGAGAATCATTAGAATCAAAACGAGAAAAAGTACGAATTCTTCAACGAGGTGGAGCGCTCCCAGGAAAATATCAAAAAAAAACGAGCAGAATTAAAAAAGGTGAAGGTACTTTTTGCATCACTTTTTTTGGCTTTATAGGGTAAAACTTTATCAAAAAATATGATTGTGTATTTCAGAATATGAAACCAAAAAAAAATGTTGCTTTTTTATGCATTTAAAAAAAAATGGATACGAAAGATACCGCCGCCTAAAAATAATATTTTACTGTTTGTCTATAAAAACAGAACGCTTGATAATTTTGCAAATCACGTTCGTCTTTAAACTCAAAACAGCCAATTTTTCAAATAATATTTTTGTTCTCAAATACCATAATAATGTAGCGGATATTAATATTTTGATTTTTTTTAAATATTATCTCGAATTATGTTTCTTGACTTTAACCTAAGCTGAACAACTTCATGATTTACCACAACAAATCCCTGCACTTTTACCTGTTGGAACACGGGTTACCTGCAAAATTGACACGTGGAGAAATTTATCCGATCCAAATGTTCATCCGATCTGTGACAACTTACTATGTCAGGGAACGGTGGAAGTCGTTGTCAAAGAGCATAATGGATATAGGCAGTGATCGGAAATTTTCTCAAAATCATAGTCTATAGAATATAGAGTATAAATTGTCGGTCAATTTTGTTATCCTATCATTTGCCATGAAAAATGCATGAACGCGTAAATTCTACTAACTTAAAGTTAAAAAGTGTTCAGAAACAAATTTTATCTCGATAAAAATAGAAACTTTTTTATGCATTTTTTGGACTAAAACAGAATTTCAAAAACCATAATAATTTAGGGTGTATTTTAAATAAATTTTTAGCGGTCGTTTATTGAAAATAGAAGACTTTGAGTCTCGAAGTCAAAATACGTAGCATAAACTTTGAAAATGCTTGATCCTACAAAATTTTCAAAATATTTGTATTCTACTTTGAAAACATCGAAAAAAACAATTTTGGAATATCGTTTATCATCTAATTTTTCGATAATTTAAATAAATGGAAATTTAAATTTCCGACCCCTTTTAGAGTGAGATTTGACTCGGCTAGGTTAGGGAATGGAGAAGCACTTTTTGTGCCAGATCAGTGTGTTATGAGCAATGGACCAGTTCCAATGCTAACTGTTGATAAGCCAGATCTGGAAGAAAATGTAGAAACCGGAAATGAAACATTAGTATTGATGGACGCTATAGCCGAATTGCAAGGTGATAAACTATTTAATATAAGATATATAAGGTAGTATTTTGTTTTTTGAAAAGAAATCGTCTCCATTTATTCTTGATACATTCTTGTATATTTTGTTTTTCAGCCAGAAGTGGTTGATGTTCATGGGACAATTCACCAACTAGTCTGGCTTTAGAAAACATTTTTTTATCAAATATGCTGTCAACGGAGTGCAATTGAACATAAAACTTTTTTAAAGTGCTTTGTTCAACGTACACCACCTTCTCAAACGTCCTGACCCCTATGATTTGAAAATTTTGGTCAGGACCTTTGATAAACCGTCAGGACGTTTGAGAAACTGTCAGGACGTTTGTCAATATACTTTTTGTAGG
>SCLH01000324.1:47857-72956 GCA_004367855.1 Oikopleura vanhoeffeni | reverse complement strand
AATTTTATCTGAAAAATTACTTCATTTTAGCTTTTTATTCAACTTTCTGAAAATGAGCAAAATAAACTGTGATTTTTAATTAATGGTCTTTCAAGATTTTAGCAGAAATAAGAAAAAAAAATTCTTGAGCAACATTAAATTTTGAAAATAAATTGATAAATTTTGGTGAGAAATTCTGGTGAAATTTGTTCTATATCCTTAAAGATATGGAAAGTGTCAGCCTTCTGATATCTAAATACTATGGGAGAATTTCCACCCTACGGTTTTTCATATTTTTTTGCACTTTATTTAAATTTTTCCTTATAAACGGGAATTTTTTCTGAGTATTTCGAACTTGAAATTATTTTTGTCCCCATATCGCTGAAAGTGCCAATATCGCCATTTTTTTAAGGAAAAAACTTTCAGCGACATTGGGCCTTCTCCAGACAGGAGACTCTGTATAAAACCAGCTTAGGTAGTTTTTTTAATGGCAGCCACCCTTCTCATGACGATGAGACGGGAAAACCGTGAATTCAATCGAGAAATGGTTTTTTGCATTCAACTGCCAACTAAAAAAGCTCAATAGAGAAATGTTATTAAGTTGATTTGACATCCGGTTTACCGGATATAAACGGAAAAGTAATTTTTTGGTAGCTTCGAATCCCGGTGGGCCCAAAATTTTTTTTTCTTAAAATCAGCCAGGAAGTTGAATTTTTATGTTTTTCGTTCTCACATCACGATTATCTACAAATTAACTGCTTGAACTATATTTTTGATGAATTCCTGGAAGAAAAACGAGATTCAATTTTTTTTCTCAAAATTTATACTGAAAATGGTTATATAATATATCTCCGGTTACCGGTGAACCGGTGGTCCGATAAAAAATTCTCTAATGAGCTTTTTTAGTTGGCAGTTGAATGCAAAAAACGTTTCTCGATTGCATTTACGGTTTTTCCGTAATCGTCACGAGAAGGGTGGCTGCCATTAAAAAAAAACTACCTTAGGTATTTTTTTTTAGGTCAACCCACCCTAGTCATGGCGATTACGGGAAAAGCATAGGTGATATCGTGAAATGTTTTTTTGCGTTCAACTGTCAACTAAAAAAGCTCAATGGAGATTTTTTTTTTCTTTTTCATCGGACTACCGGTTCACCGGTAACCGGAGATTTATTATATAGATATTTTCAGTATAAAATTTGAGAAAAAATATCGAAACTCGTTATTTTCTTCCAGGAATTCATCAAAAATATAGTTCAAGCAGTAAATGTGAACCGGATGTCAAATCAACTTCATAAAATTTCTCCACAGAGCTTTTTTAGTTGGTAGTTGAATGCCAAAAAACGTTTGTCGATATCGCCTATGGTTTTCCCGTAATCGTCAGGACTAGGGTGGGTTGACCTAAAAAAATTACCTTGTCATAATTTAGGTTTATATTACTTTGAAACGACTCATCCGGTTGAGTTCTTCGACAGCCTGAAAAACTTAATTCTCCTCTCTTATATTACAAATTTTTTTCAATATGTGTTGGTCATTTTGGATATCTAAGAACTTAATGAGATGAGTCGTTTCCGAAAGCCAAAATGTGAACAGTTTGGCGTCCACACTGTGGACACGCTATTTACTACTGATAATAAATACTACTGACAATATGATTCTAGGAGACCTACTGGGACTTTTTGAACATAGAATTATTGATTTATAACTAGGGTTGTAAAAAGGATCATCCCCGGCCGGATTTTCTATCCCTATCCCCATTTTACCTATATTTTGCTTAAAACTACGTGAAACGGGGATGAAAAACTCACACAAAAGTCATCCCTTTTAAAACTCTATTTATAACAAATTATCTATTGTGAACACTAAATATCCCTTTATTACACTTTGGTTAGAAAGCGTAGTTGGGAGATTTTTCTAGGCTCAAATATACTAGAAAAATCTCCCAACTACGCTTTCTAACCAAATTGTTATAAAGGGACATATTATATATCATATATAGCTGTTTCGTTTGGAAAAATTGTATCATTTTGAAATTTTTGTCAGGACGTTTGAGAAGGTGGTGTATAGTTAGCATGGCCACCAATCAATTTTGGGTCAAAATCGACCAGTTAGGATTGATTATTAGCATATACTAGTTTGTGTCGAATTTTATTGCGTCTTGTGATGGGAATATTTTTTATCAAAAATCGATTTTATTTTTTTTTTCATTTTGACATATATTATTCACCCCCGAGAAGTTTCAGAAAAATCCACCCATTATTTCTATAAGTCGAAATTAATGGTGGCCATGCTATGTATAGTTTCAATACCGTTTCCAGCAAACCATATCCGAGGAATCTTTTGGTGACGTTCATATTTTCTAATTATCACTTTTATATTTAAAATTGTCGATTTCACTCACAATATGATCAAAATACGAAAAAACGTCCAAATTGATACTACAATAACTTGTACAAAATTCAGACACTTCTAGACACTAGGCCGATATTTTTACAATAAATCAACTAGAATTGTTTCTAAAAAATTTCAATTTTATTCAAATTCATGTTTTTAGAGTAAAACAGTATTTTGTTTAAACATTGTCGCAGGTAAAAACATAAGAATAATTTTAGACAAAATTTCATTCATTTGTACAAGAGTATCCTAGTTGAATGCATCTTTGACAACAGTCTTCTTTGTGATGTTTGTTTGAGTCATTCCAAGTACTACAGTCGATGCACTTTTGAGCGAACCCATTCCAAGCATGATACGAGCTCCATGTCCTCCCACAATTCATGCATTTGAAAAATCGTTTACTCCGGATTGGAGACGATTCGGGATCCCTAAATGTTTTTTGTTAGACTAAATTTTTCTTCGAAAGACTTGATGCAACAATTATATGTATAGCCTATACAGTACAGGGAAGGGATCAATAACGCCAAAAGTCTTTTTCAAAAAAAAATCGGCGATATATAGGTGAAAAATATTTTTTTTTCGTCAAAATGAACAAACGCGCGTCGGCGCTCGGAATGACATCATAATTTGAATATTTTTTTATTTTATTAGGAGTTTAACAATTGTTAAACTCCTAATTAAAATAAAAAATATTCAAATTATGATGTCATTCCGAGCGCCGACGCGTTTTTCATATTTTGAACGAAAAAAAAAATATTTTTCACCTGTATATCGCCGATTCTATTTAGATTCAAAATTTGAATTTCAAATGTAGTTAAATACCATAATGTGTATAAATTACGTACACCAAACTCAATCAAATACAAATTGAAAAAATTAGGTTTGTAAAATTTAATATTGCGGTATGACGTCACTGGAAGCAATTTTTAGCAAAAACCACGAACACCCACGCAATTTCGGCGATATCTGTTTGGCGATATCGGCCCCTGTAATGAATGTTCTCGAGGTTAACGTCTTACAAAAATTGCTTAGATACCCTCCAGTAACTAGAGTCTAGTTCTCGTAACTAGTTATATAATTAGTTTTTAAACCGACGGCTGTTCTCACATTTCTTTCAAACTGATCATTTTGAATACTTTTTTATTGTAATTCGTGGCTACTTACATTTTTATATTTTTTTTCGGTATTTCATCTGTTTTATCTTCACTAAACTCTCTTTTCATATGGTTTATAGCTCGAAATTCAGAGTTTTTTCCTTCGAATTCTGTGAATGCCAGAAGAGTTTCTTCTTCTCTTTCAAAAGCAGTAGAAGTCTCTACTTCTGTTATGAAACCATCAGTTAGTCTTGTCTCCTGTTTTATGTTCTCATTTTCGGTTTTGTCCCGAAATTCTTCGTAAAATTTTTCTGCTTCAGGTCGAGTTTTAAAAGATTTGTGTTTCGCACTTTTAAACCCCTTTACCTGGGCCTCACATTCGGCCCAACTTTCATAGATACCTGGTTTTTTACCTTTTGCAACCACATAAAATTTTTTCATTATGAATATTATAATTCAATTTACAACGTACAACTGCGTTTTATACTCGAAGTTTATAATTTAAATAAGTATTTTGAATTTGGCGCCACTCGCATGCGGCGCTACTGAGCTCAATAGGCACAAATTTTGGTTTCTAATCGGATAATCTTGATATCGTCGATCAGGGTGGTAAATAGATCATCCCCACCGTATTTTCTCGCCCAATATTTCCTTCATATTTTGCTTAACCTACGCTTAAAGGGGATGAAAACCCTACGCGATACCAATTCCTTTTACAAGCCTGCGCTCGATTCTAGTTTTGAAATTTCAAAGATATTCTCTCTTTTTACCCTGAGCTTTTTTCGATTTTCAATTGCTTTATTTTAAAAGACTAGTACCATGAAAGTCGGGGCTGAATGTATAAAATAAATCACTACAGTAGTTCTATATCTAAATTTAGGTGTCCTTGATGAGAAAGAAAAGATTGTCGGATCGTTACGTGAGAATAACAACCATGCTCAGAATCAGTTTGCCTGTGGTTATCAATTATCAATTCAGAGGAAAAAAGAATATGCACAAAATATGGTAGATTTACAGTCCGTTAATATTTCGATAGGTAATTAATTATAATAGAAGTCAGAAGAAAATTAAAATTTTAGCGTTTTTCAACAGCAAAATTATGATCGCCGTATGTTTTTAAATCTGAATTTTCAAAAACCTTTTTTCTGAAATTTTAAAAAATCATGAAGTGCCCATTAAATGCGAATGGGCTCCAACTTGTTGTCATTTTTCTTTAAATAAATTATAAAAAATTTAAATTTTAGCGTTTATTAGCATGAAAAGATTTATTTTACTATAAGTATGATATCTGTTGATATTCAATCGGCACTTCATGATTTTTTGAGTTTTAAAAATTTTAGAAACAGGTTTTTGAAAATTGAGATTTAAAAACATACGTCGATCTTATTTTAACTAAAAAATATATCCAATATTATTTTTTGTCCTATGGCTATTCAAAAAACAGCGACATAATTTTTTGCTTTCGACATTTTTTTTTCACTTTCAAATTACATAAAAAACGATATTTTTTATGAAACCTACAGTATGTTAAAAAAAATGTTCGAGAACAAAAGGTCCAATTTTCTCTGGATTGAAAGTAATTCTCCTGCAAATTATAGGCTTTGATCCAGAGAAATTTCCCTTGTTGTTCTCGAATAATTTTTTTACATACTGTAATTTAAATAAAACTAGGCCTAGGTATATATTGCAAGCCACCATTTTTATAAAACTATTTAGAAACCCATTTTGCTAATATAACTCACAATTCTTCGGCGCTGACATCTCGACATCCTTTTGAACTTGATACAGCAGATAACGCACTCAATAATGCAACAGATTTGGTTGACCATGAAATTAAACGACAAATGGCAATAAAAGGCGAAAGTGATTCGCAGGTAATTATTTATAGAAACAGCGAGAAAATTGAGAAAGTATTATTTTGTAAAATCGAGAAAAAGTTATTATCAAATAAGTTCGATTTTTTTATCTCATGAGATTCAACTTGAAATCGCGGAGGATATACCTTTTGAAAATGTTTCGCTGCTGAGCCACTTTTTTCGTTTTCCCGTTCTAATCGGGAAATTATCGGTTATCTCGTTTTTGGCAAAACTTGGTGGGGTCTGGTCACAATTTGAGAAACTGGGACAAAACCGCTTAAAACTGGGGTCATTTTACATATCGATTAAAAGAAATTTCATTCTCACTCTGAATCTATAAAAAAAATTTCAAAATCGAAACTTGTCATTCGTAAATGGGGTCATATTTCATTTTTTTATAGATTAAGATTCAGAATTTCAGAATAAGAATGATATTCCATTTTTCTATATGTAACATGAGACCAATTGAGTCATTTTGTAATCTGACCCCAACTGGTGTCATATTAAATTTTTTTGTAAATGTCAAATCCCTGCCAATGTAGACTTTTTTTGGCAACTTCTTAACAATTTTCTTCAAAAAAATTTTAATTTTCAGGAATTAGAAAGTGAGTACTTAATAGTTCATTTGGTTGGAATTTTGGAAGAACTTTCAAAATCTGGTGATTTCAATGATCAATTAATTGCGGAACTGATGGAAAAAGCAAAAAATGTGATTGCACCAGATTTACACCCTTTATTTGAACACGAAGTCGTTCAACAGGTCAAACATTTAAGGAGAACGTTAGAAACGAATTTTCTCGACTCATTTTCAGGAGTTCACTGATTCAAAATGAATTTGCAATAATTATAAGGTCATTTTGCCACATAGGTTCTATGAGCCAAAAATTTTTATACATGTAAAATAAAAAAAAATAAGTTAAAAAACTTATTTTGGTCATATTTTTCATTTGTATGTTATTTGAGGTGAAAGTATCTTTAGCATATATTTTGCGAAAATGCAAATTCTTAATAAACATAAAATTTTGATTCTCCTCCAAAATCTCATAATCCAAATAATGACCTTATATCAGATATACCGTATGTTACATACGGTATGTAACATGCGAAACAGATAATATTTGAGAGGGTTACGCCAAAATTCCTCTATCACTGCATCCATTACTGCTCTATCGAATCTTATTTTTTACTCTACAATCTGTACAATCTGGATCTTATTTTATTGGTTATTAAAAATTAAAATAACTATTAATCTTGAAAATTTCACTTTTAGCAAATTCCACCTGAACTTAGGTGTTTTTTTAGGAGATACAAGACTTTTACGGCTTTCTCGTATTTGGAAATGTTAGGTCCGTAATGACTGAAAAGGGGGAATAGACAAGTCGGGGCTTGAACCCGCGGCTCTCTCAGCATGATTTGAGTGTGTTTACCAACTACACCACATTGCCTGATATTTCTAGTCGGATTTCTCGATTATAGCGCGAATTAGTCGCTTGACCTAATCGCACCTGACAGAAACCCCATGACACTATAAATTGGCAGATAGAGAATTTAATTCCGCGTGCCTTGGTGGATTTTATTTTTTGAATTTCAGACCGGTTGACCGGTAATGGCGGATTTCCGGTAGGTCCGTTTTTTTAAGTTGTTTCAATCAGGCCAAAATTCGACCTGTAGACTAATACGGGCACCAGGGGTTCAAATCTGATATCAGATTACATCGATGACGTCAATATGACTCATTTTGGGGTCACTTTAGATGACGTCATAGAAAATCTTTACAACTTGTACAAACACGGTAACTTAATAAAAACGCGANATAAGGGTTAATTTGACACGGGGAGTTCGAATCTGATACCATAATTCACTAATAACAACATTATACGTCAATTTGGGTCAAATAGGGGAATTCATATAAAGAAGATAGAGAAAACCGTGACAAGAATAAATCTGGCGAGTAGTGATTATGACTCATAATGAAGTCATCGATGTAATCTGATATCAGATTCGAACTCCTGGTGCCCGTATTAGTCTACAGGCCGAATTTTGGCCTGATTGAAACAACTTTAAAAAACGGACCTATCGGAAATCCGCCATTACCGGTCAACCGGTCTGAAACTCAAAAATTAAATTAAATTCTTTATCTGCCAATTTATAGTGTCATGGGGTTTCCAAATACGAGAAAGCCGTAAAAGTCTTGCATCTACTAAAAATAAACTACCTTACGGGGCCCCGCGGGGTTGTATTTCCTTGCCAATTTTCTGATACTTTCTGAAATTTGCAACGAAGTTTTATGCGATTGGTAAAAATCCCTGAATCAATTAAATTATTTACTGTGGTCTCTGTCTAAGCGGACAAAATCGGCAAAAACCTACGCATTTTCATGAAAATCGGAAAACTCCTCTGTCTAAGCCGACAAAATGAAAACTTTCCGATTTTTCTTTTTCACCTTAATTTCGCTCAAAAATGACTTAAAGTATTACTGTCGTATTTGTCCAACGTAGACAAATAAGTGTGCTTTTGCATTGATTGGGCAAAAACTTACGCTTTTTTCAAATTCTCAATTTTTGTGCGGACCTTCTTTCTTGACTAAAAAAAATTGCAAAAACCATAATAATTTAGGGCTAATTTTTCATTCGCTTTAGTAGGCGTTTATCACTTTCAACATTTAAACAATACATTACCGTTAGATCCGGTTTTCATGCTGAAAATGTGGCTTATAATTACAACGATTGTTAAAATTATTACTATCATTCTTAAAAATATTTTTCACCCACTCTTTTGTTCAACCGCAATTTTTAAGCTGTCGTAAAATCAAATTTTATCCATCTGTCTACGTTAGACAAATACGACAGTAATACCTTTACTTTTAGTCATTTTTGAGCGAGATTTCGGTGAAAATAAAAAATCGGAGAGTTTCCATTTTGTCCGCTTAGACAGAGGAGTTTTCAGATTTTCATGAAAAATGCGTAGGTTTTTGCCGATTTTGTCCGCTTAGACGAAGACCACAGTAAAAAGTTCAATTGATTCAGGGATTTTTACCAATCGCATAAAACTTTGTTGCAAAATATCACAGGTCTTATTTTTTCTAGATGGCTCTCATCAAAAAATTAGTTCGGTCCTGTTTACGATCTTTCTGAAATTTTGAGCCATAATATAACTTTTTAGGCTTAGTGTCACTGCAGAGCCGGTTTTTTCTATTTCCGATTTTTTACCGGTAATTTTTAATGTTTTTTTCGGGCGAAAAACCGATAGTTTATGGCAAATGTCCGGTAAAAACCAGAAATCGAAAATTCCGGCTCTGCAGCGCAACGTAAAATAAAAATTTATTCTATGACCCAAAATATCAGAAAGATCGTATGTGCCTATTTCGCTTGACTTAAGAATCCGTTTGGGGCTATGTAAAAACAAACGACCACAGCATTTGAATTCCAACACTAAATTCCGATTTTTTGTTTCTTAGAATGGACGATTTTAAATTGAAAGAGCTTTTGTTGAACTTGAAGAAAAATCAGATTTCTGCGATTCAACTGGAGAAAAATAATCACAAATGGATTTCACTTTTACTCCAGCGAATTCATGGTCGATTTATGGATGATTTCGAGGTTGTAAAAGCGATTCAGATTATTTTGGCAAAAGTGGTTCAGAATAATCAGACGCAAATGGTGGCACCCCAAGTCCTCTCTTGGATGAATGATATTTTGTCAAGAATCACACTGGCTGCAAACTCGAACACCTATATGTCGATCATGTGTCTTTTTTTAAGGTAATCAATTCATGAAATTATTTAAGAAATACTGCCGTGCTTGTCTATAAGGACAAAACGGCCGTAATTTGCCAAAAATCTACGTAATTTTTGATAAGCTAGAAATCACGTTCGTCTACAGCATGTCACATTTTATGGTATTTGAATTTTTTTTTAAAATTGACTGTTTTGTCCTTATACAGCATGTTAAGCTTCTGAAAAAATTAAGAATGGGAGCAAAAATGTGACATGCTGTATAAGGACAAAACGGCCAATTTAAAAAAATATAGTTTCAGAGACCATAATAATGTAGCAGATTTTAACATTTTGATTTTTTCTCCGTTTTCTGAGCTTTTACCCTGAACTGAACAAAATATAGGTTGCTCATGCCACGAAACACGTATCTTTCGGAGTGAAATACCCATCAGCAAAAAAATATCCTCTTAATTTTTTATCCGCTGACTTGTTTTTGAAACAACACTACAGTCTATAAGGGAAAACCGGCCATTTTTTTAAAGATTATTTCAATTATTAAATACCATAATAATTTAGCGGGTATTAATATTTTGTATTTTTTAATTAACCGTTCGTTTTCAATTCTATGAATTATGATTCTAGTTATTTACCTGGTCCTTGCAAACAAGTGAGACGACGCATGTGGCTGAATCTTATGTCTTTCGCAAATTCTGATCAAGCTAGTACTCGAATTAAAGCCGCAAGTTTATTGGCCTGTGCATCCTCAAAAGACAAATTTGACGATTTATTCGTTGAACTTTTAAATGTTCTAGAATCCATTTCTCCAGTTTTGATTCCAAATAATGTAGATATTCCATCGCCAAGATCAATAGCTACTATTTCAGAGGAAATGGGGCAAAAATAGTTTCAAACTAAATTGGCGATGTGCGATTTTTCGAAACAAAAAAATGGCGGTGGTATTTTTATCATGGATTTTTTTCACCAAATTGTTTTTTCGTGTTATAACAATTTTCGAAAGAAATTTGAAATTTTTTGCTTGAAATTTTCTTCTTGTTGAAATTTAAAAAATAAAACAATTCCATGCTAAATATACTTCCCCCACAAATCCAAGGTGCTTTTTTAAGTGATCCAAGGTAATGAAAGTGCGATGGTATTTTTCAATGTATTTTATGAAAAAAAAATTAAAGCAAAATAAAAAAAATGTACTTTTACTTCTGTAAAAAATTGTTTTTTGTTAAACTGCTTTTAACCAAAAATCGACTGGCCGCGCCCTGCAAAAGTCACAATAATATCAAGCGCATAATATTTTTAATCTTTTGGAAATAATTTCCATTTTTTTGTACAAAAGAGGATTTTTCAAAAATTATTTTCAATAAAACAGATTTCTTAGCTTAATTTTTGCCCCTTCTTATAGTCCCTCTTAGTTTGGAAAACTGCGTCTACAATAGGTGGAGAAATGGAAAGTGCAGTCCTTCGTAAACATCTTGAATTTTTGACCGTTTTTATGAAAACCCATATCACCTATCACGGAGTAAAAAATTTTCCAGTCGAAAATTTTCTCCAAATTTTTACCTCATCTGCTGCTTTATCAGAAGTTTTCATATTGGTGTCTGAAGTTATCAAAGTTTTTATTACGAATCATAGCTCACAGTTAATTCAGATTAACTCATTGTTTGGAAATGCTATGCTTACTCTCTGTGTACACAAAAATAAGGAAAGTGTACTCACTTTATTTTAACGGCGCTAAAAGGGCTAAGCCAATAAATAATTTAACAAAAAAAACGTGAGTAGAGGAAAAATTTAAAACAATTTTTATTTTTTACGAAAATCAGGTCAAAATTTAATCTAAGTCATGTTTAGATTATATATTAACAAACCGTTTTATAAGGGTTTTTTAATATTAATAATTCAGAATTTTTTGAACAAATCAGTCCAAAATCTTGAAGATGCTAATAAAAGCGAAAAATTGAATTTTTATATTTTATAAATTCCGAATTCAATTTTTTACTGATTTTGAAAACCAGGTTTTGTCAAAAAAATTCTGGTCAATTCTAATTAAAAGACAATTTTCAGAATATTTCAATTTTTTCGTGTTGAAAAGTGTATTTACTAAAAATGTACTAGGAATGCTGATTTATCAAATTGTCTTTTATTTAGATTTACTGAATGTTTTTTGATAAAACCGCGTTTCGAAAATTATCTATAATTTACAAATGTACAGTATGTATAATAATAAATCAATTCAAAAAAATACTAAAGGTACAGTAGAGTAGGTACTGTACCTAACCGTGTGAGGGGCTTTTCAATGTTATTTTTTGAGCACATTATAGGCGAAGATTCAGTTATATTGATATTTATTCTGACTAAAGTGAACCTAAAAAATCGTATGGTCACATTTATTTTTTTCAAACCAATCTCGAAAAGAATCTATAATTTTCAAAATCCTCTGAAAACCGCGATCACCGGTTGAGAACGACAATTACCGGTAAACCGGCTGACTGGAGAAAACGCAAAAAAAATTGGCGTTTGAATTTTGGTGAGGTACACGATGCAAAAAAACGTTTGATGATACCATGTCAGAGCTTTGACTTCTTCGAAATATTTTTTTGTGTCCTTTAAAAAAATAGCTACCTAAAGTATCATAAATATGAAAACTTTTAACAGAAATAATTTTGATTTGTTTTGAATTTTAAATCTTAATAATAAGTCAGTTTAATTATATTTTATCAGCATTGTTCACTATTTTCAAAACAATTTTAATAAATTAATTTAAATAAAAAAATTGAAACATTTTCGTAAATTTTTTTTACTTATTTTTCTTTAATTTTATACACTCAAAATTTAGAACACTTACTCAGGATGTCCGAGATGTGTCTCGGTCTTTATTAGCCGAATGGGTTGATCAAATGGGCCCATTTTCTGGTCTGACCGAACGAAAAGAATTTGATAATTTTATGACTATTTTGGTGAAGGATATCGCAAACGAAAATTCTAGAGTGTGCTTAGAATCTTTGTTAAATGGAATTGGAAGTTATATCAAGTGCGAAACGCTAGTCATGGTTTCAGCAACATTGATAAAAACTCTTACTGGTAAATTTCCTGAAAACATATTTTTTAAAAAATCTCGGAAAAAGTTAAAAAAAAAATTTAAAATTGTTTTAAATTTAAAACTAACCGGTGAACCAGGTTGAATTGGAAATTAACTAAGCCTAAAGGTTAAATATAAATATATTATTTCTATAAAAAAAAATTTCTAAGGTAGTTTTGTTTATAGGTGCGACAGATTTCACTTTTTACCACTTTGTCATTATGAAAAATCGTAACAAAACTTAATTTTATGTTTCAGCCACTAGTCTTAGAATTTCTTCTAGTTTCGTATGATACCCATATTGGGTCATTTCCGGTCATTTGAAAATAAAAAAATATTTTGCCTGAGCTTTTTTAGTTTCCAGTTGAATGCAAAACAACGTTTTGTGATATTCATACGGTTCGTCTGGTGAAAAGTGAAATCTGTGTCAAACTACTGTTATGTTCAAGTTGAGGAAATGCGTCCTCCCCAGAAAATGCGGTAGGCGTGTAAAGATACGAATTTGTAGAAAAACGTAGGCGTGTTATTCCCTGTGTATAAAAAACTACCTTTAGGTTACGTGAACAAAAACGAACCTATTTTTTGAGTAGTGAATATGTTCAAAACGCAATATGTTTAAACTTTCATTTTTCTGAAAATATATTAAAAGTAATAGCCTAAAGTAAAAAAGACTATTTTTTTCGAAGTGAAATCAAATCAATTTGTTTGGTTAATTTTCATTTATCATACAGTGTAGTTGAGGCGAAGCGTATTTTTTTGTACATTTTTAAAATGAGTTATGGTAGCCTACAATTTGTAGGTATGGCTTTAATTATGTGAAGTGAGCACCCGATTATTCTACCTGCTTACAGTATGTAAAAAAATTGTTCGAGAACAAAAGGTCCAATTATCTCTGGATTGAAAGTAATTCTCCTGCAAATTATCTATAGCCTAGGCTTTAATCCAGAGAAATTTCCCTTGTTGTTCTCGAACAATTTTTTTACATACTGTATGTATAAATTATGAGAGTCAGTCTATTACTACCAACAATGACTCATTTTTAAAAATAATACGAAAATACGCTTTGCCTGTATATTAAATGAAATATAACTTGAAAACCCATTTAAAAAATTATTATTTTTCATTTCAAGTTTTTATGTGTTTTATTATTTTTATTCAAAAGCAACGCCTTGATTATTCATTAAATAATACGTTTCTCAATTCAGAAAAGTATACAGTGACGTCGTTTTTTTAGTTATGCCATAAACCTTGTTTTTGTCATTGTGGGGTCATATTACATTTTTGGAAAATTATTTTTGCAGATTTTAAATTGGCTTTAAATTATCTTTCATTTGATATGTAATATGACCCCGGAGAATATACGCTGTAGTTTTAATATTTCACTATAGTTTTCCAGAAACCGATAATTCTTTGTTAAACTCGGTTATTTCCGGTAACCGGTAAAATGTACTGGCACAGACTCGAGAAAGTCTGGTATTACAATTCATTAGCTTTCGAATGAGCTATCAATGAAAGCCTATCATACAATTTCATCCTATGTCTAGTTTTTCAATCTATTCAATGCAACAATTTTGCATTACTAAAAAAACGACGTCAGTGCGAAATCTGGAGTTTTGATTCTGTAAAAAAATGAATGTACAGTAGAGTGTATTTAAACGGACAGGTTTTAAGAGTGGATTTGGGTTTAAAAGTCCTGCAAGCGTGCGTTTAAACGGGCATTTGGACCATTCAAATTATCCGTTAGCATCCCAAAATCCATCTTTAATGCACGCTAGCAGGACTTTTTGACCCAAATCCACTCTCTTTAAAACTGTCCGTTTATACCACTTACCGTAACATAGAGCTTTAGTAATTTTTATGTATTTTGATAAATGTTTTCAGGTAATTTAGGAAATGTGAGGACAATACTTTGGTTATATGAAAATGCTAGCATCAATTGTGTCTATGGTTCATTCAGAGGTTCCAACACCCCTAATTTATGCTAATCAACTTGCCACTCTCTACATTAATAGGTAATTAACAAATTTATAAAAACAAAAAGTCTGCTCATGAAAAGAAAAAGTTTTTTGATATGATATTAAAATTTGTAAATTTATTTTTGGCTGATTTATCCGATAGCAAAACAAATTTAAACTGGCAATTTTCTTTGTCAATTTCTGAATTCGACCGGTTGACCAGTAATTTTGAAGCAACATGAAAAATATTTTTTTTTCAACCAATTTAAAAAAAATTCGAAATTTTTTTTTATGTTTTTGAGTTATTTTTTCAATTAATATTTGAAACCAAAATTTATTCAGAAACCAATTATGAGTGTTTTGATAAAAACTTATTTTTTCCAAAATTATTTATGTCAAAATGTTCGGTATCGGGACTAATTTCAAAAATTGAAAACAAATTACTGTGGTATTCGTCTAATATGACTCCATCTAAGAGGACAAAACGACAAGAATTTGGCGATTTTTGGCCATTTTCGAAAATTAGGTCCGTCTAAGAGGACAAAACGGGGCGTTAAAATTGTAGTGAGAAAAAAATTAATACCCATAATAATGTAGCGAAATTTGATTTTTCGATTTTTTTTAAATGGACATAAGGACACGTTTTCAGGTAGACAAAACGACAAAAATTTTTCTGTCCTCTTAGACGAATACCACAATATTTATTTATCGAATAATGGAAATTGCGGTGTGAGAAATTTCATCTAGTACAGGGTGACTTTAAATTTCTATCAAAAATATTTTTGAGTGTTGTTTTCGAAATACTGTCGTATTTGTCTAAGCGGACGTTTGTCTAAGCGGACGTTTTAGTGTCTTTTTGCGTTTTTTGGGCGAAAACCAACGCATTTTTTTAAATTTCAAAATTTTCTTACGTCTAAGCGGACGTTTTTAGCGTCCGCTTAGACAAATAAGACAGTACTCTATTTTCATAGCTATGTAGCGGGCCTTTTGACGAACTTTTTAGTTTGGTCTCTACAGGTCCCGATACGCACCCCACTTATACATTATAAATGAGCTTTAATTTAAACTAAATTTTTAGCTCGAAAACCCTGCCAAATGTGAACCGAGAAGCTCGTGCTCTTCTCGCTCTAACCAACCGGTTACAAAGGCCTTTTCATGCGGTATCTTTGGCCAAAGAACAAAATAGTGACCTTGTACTTGACCTCGTTCAAAAACCCGTCGAAAAAGTTGGCGAAACAGCTCAAGTTCAATCTGCCGAATCTGATATTCAGGCTGTTTTAGAACGAATTGAAAATAAAATTGATAAATTTCAACCTGGGAGAAAATCTAGCATTGTTTATGGGAATGGAGAAAGTAGTCACGTGGAAAATAAATTAAACTCGATTCAAAATATTACGAAAGAAATTGAAAAACCACTTGAATCAGATTATGAATCTGATGATGAATTTCAAAGAAAAGAATGGACCCCAGGTAAATTTAAAAATTGAGATTTTTTGCAAGTCATCATCCAAAAAAAGTACTGTCAATGAAAAACTCGCAGTGGGACAGTCTTAAAAAACGACCTTATAAAGGTTAAAATGTACACATTAATTTTTTATATCTGATCTTTAGGAATTACAGGGGGCAATATCGCCGAAAGTTTTTTGCCAAAAAATTTCGGCGATATCGGGCACCCCCTCTGAACTGGAGACCTATATCGCAGGAATTTTTGTTGCCAAAAAGTTTCGGCGATATTGGGCCCCTGTATTCGATTTTTTTCAAATCTGAAAATTTGATAAAAAATAAAATTTTGAACAAAAACTTAAAAATAATCTCAGAAATCTTGCTCATTATCTGAAAATCACAAAACCTACTTCTAAAAAAGTTTTAAAAAAGTATATACAGTAAAGTGCGTTTAAACGGACAGTTTGATTGAACGAGCTTGGGTCAAAAAGTCCAGCTAGCGTGCATTTAAAGGGACAGTTTAAACAGATAATTTGAATCGTCAAAATGCCTGTTTGAACCCACTCTTGTAGAAAATCTTGAAAATAACTCAAAATAAAAAAAACATCTCAAAAATTCGAATGTTTTGATAAGTGGTCATGTCCACAAAGCCACAGAATTTAGCCAAAACCAAGGCATTCTTTCTAGATTTTTGAAACAAATGTGTCTAAGAAGACGAAACAACCGTTCCAAAAACTTTTAAAATGCATAAATCTCGCGAAAATTTGACTTACATTTTTGGCTCTTGAGCGCCCCTATTTAGATTTTTAGCAAAATTAAAAAATTTTAATGGTCGTTTCTAATAAGCTAAAGCTTGCAAATGCAAGTCAAAACTTTTGGCAATATTTTTTTGACACTCCACACCTTCTTGTGGAATTAAAAACCCGTAATCGTCATAATTCAAAAAATTTTGTAAAAAAAACGAAAATAATTTTTATTCAAAAAAAACGTTTCTCGGTAGCTACAGAGGGTGGGTAAAGGAAAAGCTACCTTAGCTGAATGTACGCAAGGAATGGGGAAAAGCAAACACTAGGGAAACGTTTGCGTTAACAAGCTTGCGTAAAACAATAGAAGTGTCAATGGAATACTGTAGTTAATATGTAACGTTTGTGTTTATGATCCTGAGTAATTATTTGAAAATGCTTTTAATAAGTTTATAATTCAATTTCGAGAAAAAATACAGAATTTAAGATATTCAGGCAGGTTTCGGCATCACTTCTAGAAAATCATATCTCAGAAGAGGACTTCGGTCCTTCAGATTTATGAGCGCCAATAAGGGTCAAACTCGAAAGTGAATCTGAAGGACCGAAAATCCTCTTCTTGGATATTGTAACTAGAGTGTTACGCGTTGGAATTGGGCCGAGAAAAAAGTCAAAACTAGAATTTTTGAAAAGTCTTATCGTCTTCCTTAGTTATTTTTGAACAAAAAGTTTGTCTATGAATTTCCAAAATTTTTAACTCTTGGCGTCCAAAATGACCAAAAAAGAAATCGGACTGGATAAAACCGGATAAAAAACCGGGAAGCAGACTTCAGAATTCCTTAACTCTACTAATAGAATGTGGAAAGAGGTCCAATTAAGAATATGTGCCGAGTTTCGGCAGATTTTTGACTAGTTTCCCCCTCGGCGAAGCGCAACAAGTTGAAAAAAATCATTTTTTTGGGATTTAGCAAAATTTATGCATCAATTAACTTAAACAATTCACGGAGATCCTTAATGCGTGGCATAATCGTCAAAAATATCCAAAAAAATTTTCATCAGTACCGCGGTATACCGTGACGGTTTATAGTTGAATAGAATAGGACACAAATAAATATTTTGACGAGTCGAAGCTCAGACAGATGGTATCATCAAACGGTTTTTTGCTCGTGTACCTCACCAAATTCAAATGACAGATTTTTTTCGTTTTTTCCAGTCGGCCGGTTTCACCGGAAATGTCGTTCTCAACCGGTAAAATCGGATTTCAGGATTTTGAAACCTTCTAGAATTTTTTCCATTTGCTTTGGAAAAAACTTTGGCCTGGAACGTTCCCAAAAAAAACGTTTGAGAACTCCTCAAGCCGGTTTAAAAACGACATTTACCGGTTAATCCGGTTGACTGGGAAAAACGAGAAAAAAATCTGTCGTTTGAATTTTGGTGAGGTACACGATGCAAAAAAACCGTTTGATGATACCATGTCTGAGCTTCGACTTCGTCAAAATATTTATTTGTGTCCTTTAAAAAATAAGGCTACCTAAACATGTTTTAAAAATCTTTCCTGAGAAAACAACATGTGTGCTTTGATGTCAATTTGTTGGCATCTAGTACTATACTAATAAGGTTAATCTAATGTGGAATAAAGAGACAGGTGCTGTTTTCTTCTACAATTCACCCGGGGGTTCGCTCTGATTGGCTAATAAATAGGCGGGACTGACACCGCTATTTGAATTGTAAAATTAGTATTTTACAGTCAAATGATTTTGAACGGACAGGGTAACGGTTATTACGAAAAGTGCTGTTTACTCCACCAGATGGTGTCAGGTGTCGAAACTAAAGATCAAGAAATTTTTTTCGAGCAAATTTATTCCCGTGTATTTAAAAAATATCTGTTACCTACAACCCACTCAAAGGCCACCGATTCGTCATCTTTTCCTATCATTTTGAAGAAGCAGCCAATCAGGGCCCCTCATTACGTCCACACTTGTAGCGGTGCCCCTTGAGTTGATTGTACGACGGTTTTTCTTGAGCGGTTGGTTGGACCTAAAAAGGCCACCTTGGATTTTACATTTTAGTCTGATATATTAAACAATGGAGTTTTTGCTGTTCTTTAGTGAAAAAATTGGCAATCAACAGAACTCATTCAAAATTAAATACTGTGGTTTATTTCTTAGAAGCCAAAACATCTTTCAAAATGTTTTGTTTCATAAATTCTATTAAGGGGGTACCCGTCATGTGAAAACACGATTTTGTGTTTTTTGAGGGCAAATATCTTCAAGACTACACATTGTGGAACCCAATATTAAAATAAAATGTAATATTTGAACGAAAATCTTACATCCAAAATTATCATTAAAGATTACTGATTGCTCGACTAATCAGGAAAGAGTTTCAAAATAGAGTCATTTTTTGTCGCAGAAATCCTATTTCTCAGTGAGTCTTGACGGTAGGAAAATTTTTGTATCTTTTATTAACTACAAAATACGTAGGCTGGTCTGTTACTATCTTTTTAAAATAAATTCGCTCGAGAATAGCCAAAAAAACGTTTTTTTGAGCTGATTTTGAGGGTCTCGCGCAAAAGCCTATTTCTCCCTGGATTTTTTAGTAACACATTTCAAACCTGTATTAATCAAAAGTTAGTGAGTTCGTTGAGAGCTGTTACTATCGAAACTTAAATTTCAATGATTTTTTCTCTTCCAAAACTGTACTTCTAATTCCTGAAAATCCATAAATGTTGATTAAAATGCTTAAAATCAAGACAACATATTTTCAAAATGATTAAAAAGTACTTTCCTAACGCTGTATTGGGTTAAAAATACCACCAGCTAATTTCAAATTATCTATATTTTCAAAAAAAACTATAAAATGCAGATTTTTTTTGAGCCTCAATTCATGAAGGGTACCCCCTTAATTCGAGATTAAAATATACTCGTGGAAAAAAAGTTAAGCTATTTAATTGTATTACTGAGGAGAGTTCATGTTTGGAGCTTATAATTATTACCGAATTTTGTGAGTTCAACTTTTTGAAACGAGAAATATGTTCGAAATTTAAAATATCAAGATAATGGTACAATAAAGTGCGTTTAAACGGACGGGTTGGTAGTACGGGCTCGAGGCAAAAATTCCGGCCACCTTGCAGGAAAGTTGGCGGTGATAGTTTTTTTGTTTATCAATTCGTTTTTAATTTTAAAATTACAAAAAAATTGTTTTAACCGTTCACGGTAGTTTTTTAAGGTAGTTTAACCGTTTAAGGTAGGTTTTTTATAGGGGCGACAGATTTCATTTTTCATCTGTCGCACCTATAAAAAAAACTACCTTTAGTTTAAGTTAAGGTTTAGGTTAAGTGAAACATACCGCCGTCAGTTTTTAATTAAGAGAATTCGTACTGTGAGGTGCGTTTATAAGGACAACCTCTATAAAGACAATATGGCCAAAACCTAGGTTTTTTTATTTTGGTCCGTCCCTCAATAAGAACAATATGACAAAAAATTAAAAAGGGTCTTTTTCCCAAAAATATCAAAAAATCATTAAAAATAAGGACAATTTGGCACCAAAAGCTAAGGACTATAGTCTATAGACGAAAATTTTATTTTGGCATGTTTTAAGCTAAAGAGCGAAAAAAACTCTTTATATTTTTTTTGATTTTAAAAAACTTGCTTCATAAGGATCTTTATCGATATAACTTAGGTAGTTGTTTTTTAGAAGTGACAGATTGACTTTTCACCACAGACGAACCGTATGAGATATCCCAAAACGTTTTTTTGCATTCAACTGGAAACAAAAAAGCTTAGGCCAAATTTTTTTTTTAATTTTCGAAAAAAATTTTCAAAAATTTGCAAAATTCGAGATTTTTAAATGGCCGGAAATGACCCAATATGGGTATCATACGAAACTAGAAAAAATCTAAGAACTAATGGCTGAAAAATAAAATTCCAAAAATTAAGTTTCTTAATATTTTCAATAATGGCAAAGTGGTAAAAAGTCAAATCTGTCGCGTCTAAAAAAAAACTACCTTATTAAAAATAAATTAATTTTAGAAGAAGATAGTTTAGTCGAAAGAGAACCCGAAAGTTCAGGCCGTGATTCTGGCGAGGAAGAAATGGATGAAGATGTTTATCAACCTGGCCCGTCAAAAATGCGAAAGTTAGAAGAACCGAGCGTAGAAATCGAAATTCCAAAATTTTTGACATCACCGGATATCGATAATGATGCCTTGCAAAGTTTAATGTCTACTTTTGTCGATAAGTCTGCAGAGCAATTATAACTCATTCTCTGAATAAATTTATTTTTGCCTTGGACTGCCCAAAAATTGGTCTGTGAAATGTTTAAAATTGGAGGGGGTTTCTTTAGCATGGAAAGAAAAAAAAACAATAAAAATCAATGCTAAGATATTTTAACTCTTAAAAATGATTAGAAGTTTGAATTAGGGGTTCCCGTATTGATGATAAAATTTGTGCACTGAGTTTTCAGTGAAGTGTATGCAAAAAATTTTAGCAAAAAATTTTGGGTACAAAATTTCCGGAATGTTTTATTTGTTTAAGCTTTTTAGAAATTTCCATGCTAAAGAGACCTTCACCTTGAAAAAAAGTTTTCTGAAAAATTTCTTCTGGACTAACCCAGCAAACAAAATATGATTGGTGGCGGTCTGACGGTGATCCTATTCACCGTTTTAGCGCTAGAGAGCTTAGTCAACTTACGAAGAAATGATACCTAAAGGTCCAAAGTTAAGAGCTCTCTAGCGCTTACATGATCACTGTTAGACCGCCAATTATATTTTTAGGCATAATCAGCCAAGGAATATATTTTGAATATGGTCGATTTTTTGACGTTTTCAGAATACTTTTCTTTCGATTATCTCCAAAATGTGATTAATCTCACAAAAAATAACGTGATGTTTCTTTTTAGATAAAATGAGATGATGCGACATGCAATATCCATTACGAGACGAAGCATATAGAAATAGACTAGCATCTTATGGTCCAAATTATATTTCCCATTCTGGGGTGTACAAAGAAAAACTTGCAGAAGCTGGCTTTCGAGTAAGATTTTAGTTGAACCTTGTCCCGGAAGTCGATTTATGGCGAGTTCCGACATTTTGTTTTCGAATCGAGTTCCTGCATAGAAAGTGATTGCCGGAACTCGCCAAAAATCAAGTTCAAGCACAAAAAGTGAATCCTGAAACTCGCGAAAAACTGAGTTCCGGCACAAAAACGGAGTAGTGACCCCCTTAAAAAAAATTGAGATCTAGAATTTTTAAATTTAAAAAAAAATCTTTTCAGTATGAGGGATGTGAAGATCAAGTTCGATGTGATTATTGCAACGGAGGATTCAAAAGTTGGCGCGAAGGCGACTCCCCTATAGGTTTTTATCCTTCAAATAAGGATTCACATTTTGACGGTGCAGATATAAACTAATTTTTAAATTCACAAAATCTGAGATGTAATTTCTCAAAAAAAAACACAAATTTTTTTTTGAAAAATTTGAAAATTTTTTTTGAAAAATTTGAAAAATTTTTTTCGAAAAATTTGAAATTTTTTTTTGAAATTTTTTTTTGCGTTTTATACAATTTTAAAATACAAAAAAACACACATTCACCGTGAAACCAGAATATATTTTTTGTTCTAACTGTTCAATTTAAGATGCACATATACGACACTTTCCAAATTGTTCATTCCTAAAACCACTCCTATCATCTCCTAAACATCAAGAATATACAAACGTTCGGTTAGTATAACATTACTCATAAAAGTACAAAACTATGTTTTAATAAATAGAACGTTTGTAGCCTTTTTATTGTTTTAGTATAAATAAATATTAATTTTTGGAAAATGGGTTAGTTTGAGCAGAGGATTGTATGAATAGAAGTGTGAAGGAGACCGCGGCTGACCCACGCGAGTCATTGTCTAAATATTTTGCCCTTCATATAAAAACTCCCCTCAAACTCACTTGAGATTAGAACCGCACACACAAAAGCTATCTCTCCCGGACCATGTTTTGTGTATAAGACCAAAACGTTCTATTTCTAGAAAAAAAATTATTTTGTATGAAATATAAATATAATTAAAAAATTTGTATTTATTCACATTTGTAGAATTTTGGTAAATTAATTTTTTTAGTTAAATGCATTTACCGGTGAATTTTGACCAGCCGGTGAATCCGATAACGTAGCAAAAACCCTTCTCAAGACAACCCTCGCTTTCAAGTCAGCTGATTTAATTTTTGTTACCGCCATTTTAACTCCCATGAGAACCTGCGGAAAAATCTCGAAACCAAAAAAAAGTCTTAAAATGACCAAAAAAATTCTATCCAGCCCCAGGGGCAAATAATATCGGTACCCATTTTTTACTTTCAAACTTTCAAATCGTCAATATTATGTTTTAATATGTTTTCAGTGAGCGAATCGAATCCTTTCCAACAGACCAGAGAAATGATTCATCCTCAAACCCATCTGTAACAGAATTCGGCGAATGTGGATTCTTTTCTCATTCGGCTATCTCCACCTCTGCAAATGAACCCTCTGACACAGTAACTTGCTATTATTGGTAAGCTTTTGAAAAATATTTCCATAATTTGAGTTAGGAAGCTTTTTTTGGGTTCGATGACCAAAATTTGTTGATTTTTTGAGTCCGGAAATTGATTTTATATGTGCGGTTTAATCAGAACCGACATTTGAAATTTTCAGGTCAATTTCCGGTATTACTGGACATCCTGTTGAAAAAAAAATTGGTCATTGAGTTTTTCTTGGCTGTTGGATGCAGAAATCCGTTTGAAATGATCTTGCTATGAGTGCTAGAAATCATTAATCAGAGCAAAATGTGGGTTATTATAATGGATTTGTGTTGATTGAATAACGTTTATCTTGAAAATCCGTATTTTCTATTGACAGGCATAATAATTATTATTTATAGATTATTATGCCTTTCAATAAAAAATACGGATTTTCCAGATGAACTTCATTCAATCAACATAAATCCGTGATAATAACCCACATTTTGCTCGGATCAATGATTTCTAGCACTTATAGCAAGATCATTTCAAACGGATTTCTGCATCCAACAGCCAAGAAAAAACTCAATGACCAATTTTTTTATATTTTCAACCGGATGTCCAGTAATACCGGAATTTGACCGGTAAAAATTTCAAATATCGGTTCTAATAAAACCGCAAATATCAAATCAATTTCCGGACTCACCGGACATCCGGTAAAAAATATTATTATAGCAATGCGTTTTGAACTGTTATATTTTTTTTGAATTTTTTTAGCTCAGGTAGTTTTTAATAATTGATTGGATACATAGGTTGCGAACAAACGGTGATGGCAACCTGTAAATTTTCTTTCGGGTTAGTATATAAAGTTATGATAGGTTACATCCACGAACGAAAATTTTTTTAATTCGGATTATTTTCAGGATTTATAAGTGGTTTAGGTAAATCTCAAATAGTCGTTTTATTAGTCGTTAAAAAATAATCAAATATAAGGTCAAATCACTTTAAAATAGATTAATTATTCTATATGAGGCTTTTCTCTTCAATTCAAGTTAAAAAATAATTGATAATTATGATTAATTTAAATAAGGAAGATGGGAAGAATGAATGAAACCGTTTCTTTTCTCTGAACACTTGAGTGGGAATTTGATCGAAATAGGATACTTTGCTGTGATTGGCTGAAAGCGCCCGATGAACTAAAATTTAATTTAATAACTATTTCGTTAGAAACTTGTACATGAAGAGGCCCTCAGTGTGATAAGTAATGATGCGCAATAGACCAACACATTTTTAAGGGGTGGTAGTCGCAAATTACACAAAAAACTTGGTTTTGTAATTGATTTTGCGAGTTAACTAGAAAAAAGAATATCTCAATTCTGAGATAATATATACCATTAAATAAAAAGCTGTTGATTCAGTGTAACAATTAATATAAATAAATATAGGATCCGCCGGAAACGGCGCTGTAAATTTAACAATCTGAAAATTTAAAAGTCTATTTCCTCTCGTTTGTTTGAGATATCAACTTAGCTTTGTTTCAAACTTAACCGTAATAATAACGTCCGAAGCTGTATGATCCGATATGCCAAAATTTGTATGCAGGTTCCTCGTAATTACGAAAAATCGTTTTTTTCGATCAAAATTTGCACTTTTTCAAAACCTCTCAACTTTTGAGATAATATTTTAAAAGTCACATATCATTTTTTTTGAGCCAGTTCCGGAGAAGCAATATCAACAAAAATCTAGAGCCCTTTTTCAAAATTTGTCTGGTGGACAAAAGTCCGGCAATGACTGGTTCGAGCCCTTAGCAACCCATAGCATAAAGCACCAACTCCATGTCGTTTTCTGAGTTTAATTTAAGAATTAAATCTGGCCCGTTTTTTATACGGACCTTTTCCAACAACACTGTTTTGTCATTTTGATGTATTCTCTCTCAACAACCCAACACAAACAACAAAACAAACACCCACCACAAAACAAAAAAAAAAAACAACAAAACAACCACCCAACAACAAAACAAACAACCACACAACAAACAACACAAAAAACAGCACCACAAACACAAAAACACAAACAAACCACAAAAGAAAAAAACACAACACAAAAACAAAACAGCAAAAAAAAAACACAAAAACAGAAGCCAAACAACCAAAAACCAAAAAACAAAACCCAACAAAAACAAAAAACAACAACAACACCAAACACACACCACACACCAAACAACAAACACAAACAACAAAAACACCAGAAAACCACCACAAAAAATACCAAACCACACAAAAAAACCACAACAAAACACAAACACGAAAAAAACCCAAAAACCAAAAAAAAACACCAAACACAACCAAAAAAAACCACC
>SCLH01000324.1:13942-47634 GCA_004367855.1 Oikopleura vanhoeffeni | reverse complement strand
TTTTTGCTAATTTGTTAATTGTTTTTCTATCATTTTATTCGAATTAACGAAAAACGATTAATACTGGCCACTTGAACTTTTCTCATTGGTCGACACATACAATCAACTCGGGCGCAGCGACGTTCGTCGCAAACTATTACTCATCGTTTTCTATCATTTTGAAAGGAAAGCTAAATCAGAGCCAATTAGAAACGCGTATTCTTCCACGCTTCTAGCGGTGCCCCCGAGTTGATTGTATTATTTTACTTGCAGTTTAAAAAATTATATCATTTTTTTGTAATTGTTGGTCAAAAAGCTTTGGAAATATTATGCATATTGTTCATGTTGAAAAGTTTTGCACATATGTGATCCATATCAAGATTCAAAGTTTCAAATTACAGTAGAGTGTAGTTAAACGGACAACTTGAAACTCATTACCCGTCCGTTTAAGCAAATTGGCAAGAATGTCCCTGTGGGGCCGTCCCTTTAAGTACACATGGTTCCGTTTAAAATTTTTTTGCAAACCTGTCCGTTTAAGTACACTTCGTCAAAAAACTTCCCTGCGGGGCTCTCCCTTTAAACACCTTTTGCAGTGATTTTCACGCCGAACCCGTCCTAACTACCTGTCCGTTTAAATACACTCTACTGTAATTTTTTTGAAAAGTAATTTTTTTAGCGGAATCACCTTAGCTGGCTGGAAATCTGGTGATGACGTGTGGCGTGAACATATCGCTGCTATGCACGATTGCCCATTTGTTATCATTTCAAAGGGAATCGATTACGTTTTATGGCTACAGTAAGTTATACTTAAAATGAGCGCGTCGCTTTTAATTTGAAATAGAAATTTTAATAGAAATCAACGAACGAATAGTGCCTCAAATTCCCATATTGTGCAGCAAAATATACCATCTCAACGAGCTGTGAACGAAATAGAAACTCGAAGTAGAAGTGAGTAACAATTTTTTGGAAATTTTTTAGCTGTTTTGAAAAATATGCCAAATTTTCAAATGTCACAAATTTTCAAATGTCACAAATTTTCAAATGACACAAATTTTCAAAATGTGAATTGTTTTCAGAATGTGCATAATTTTCAAAATGTGGATAATTTTTGAAATGTGCATAATTTCACGCTGTATATTATTTTTCAAAATGTGCATATTTTCAAAATGTGGATAATTTTTTAAATGTGCATAATTTTCGATATGTGCATAATTTTCAATATGTGCATCATTAACAAAATGTGCATACTTTTCAAAATCTCAAATAATTTCATAGGTATCGGTACGAGTCCTATGCCTGGTGGATCATCAGAAGTGCCTCAACGGCGAATGGTTCCGAATCGTTCTAGCCAATTCGTCCCTGTCCAGGATAGCGAATTTGACCCATCTATTCATTCCAGGCCCTCGTCAGTCCAGTCTGCGGCCTCCTCGCCCCAAATGGGGCAAAGTGTCGCCCCGAATTCTCGTCAATATCGCCCCGTTGTCCCTTCGGGCCATTCCCCGCTTCACATGCTGAGTCACGCTTTGCACCAAACTTCCCTGAACTCTCAAAATGCGCAAAATATGGTTTCTCCACCGCCGGTAACACCACCACCACATCCGCAATCGAGTCATCTCCATCGTGAATCTCCGACTCATCGCCTGAACCGCCACAATCGCCAATCACCGCTGAGTCATAGGCAGGGTCAAATCTACAATAAAAAAATCTTAAAAATGCACAAATTTTCAAATATTACATAATTTCAAAAAAACTGTAATTTTTTAAATGTCAAATGAATTCAAAGTGTCACATTTTTCAAAAACGACGCATGTTTAAGGTGTCATATATATGCAAAATGACAATTTTTTTGTCATACTTTCAAAATGTTACATTTTTTCAAGATGTGTCAAATTTTCAAGGTGTCACATATTTTCAAAATGTCACATTTTTTTCAATTTGAAGATGTCACAAATCTTGAAATTTTCACATATATCATTGATTTATTTTCTAAAAGATGTCCGCTTAGACATAGACAACAGCACTTTCAAAATGTTACATAATTTTAAAATGTCCCATATTTTCAAGGTGTCACATTTTTTCAAATGTCAAATTTTTTTGAATGTCACATTTTTCTTTAATTAAGAATATTTAATGGCACATTATTTTGAAAGCTACATTTTATTAAATAAATCGTATTTAAATGTCACATTTTTTCGAAATGACAAATAATTTCATAATGACACATAATTTCATTATGTGACATTTTTCAGAGATACTTTTTACCCAGAGTTTACCCAATTATCAGTAATAATCAGCGTCATTCGCCCTTAAATCATCACGCTGGGCCGACGATGACGTCTAACTCTCCAAATCGAGCTCATTCTAGTGCCGTACCTCGTGTCGTACCTCTTAACCTCGTACGAGAAATTCGCTATTCAAATAATTCGCGTCGCTCTCCTATTCAACTTTCCCAAACTCGAATCTCTCCTTATACAATTCCAAGATACAGCATCAATTCTAGAACCCCTGAACCTCTACCCGAAACAAGTGATGTTAACGAAGAACAAATGCGGAGGTTAGAATAGTAATATAATTTTATGCTTTCAAAATATTACTTAATTTCCATTTTTTAAGTTTTTGGCGCACAAGCACCGTTGTGTTTATATTTGAAAATCATAAACACGTAAATAACTCATTTCTTCCAAATGTTACATTATTTGAAAATATTACATTATTTCAACATGTTACATAATGTTAAACTTTGAAATAATGTGTCATTTGATATAATGTAACAATTTGAAATTTCTCTAGATGTCCCAAGTTCGTAGACCCATTTTTTTTAATTTAACACTTTCTCTAAATTTGAATAATTTCTCTTGAATAATTTGAATAATTTCGAAGACTCAGCTTTTTATTCTTTACAATTTACATGAAATTCATGTCATGAATATGGAAAGAAATATCATTTAAAAAATAAGGAGAATATGGCACCAAAAGCTAAGGACAATATGGCAAAATCTCAGCTGTCCTTATAGACGCAAACCACAGTATCTAAAATTGAAAAATAATTTCAAAATAGCTAATTTGTCCGATTAGACTTGTGTCCGCTAGGCCAGAAACCACAGTTCATTAATTCAAGGTGTCAAATTGTTTGAAAATATAAAAATATTTCAAATTATAAAATAGTAATGTACGACGTTTCGGATATTTTATTCCATATTCATGTAAATTGTACAGAATAAAAAGCTGAGTCTTCGAAACTTGGGAAATCTAGAGAAATTATTCAAATTTAGACAAAGTGTTAAATTAAAAAAAAATGGGTCTACGAACTTGGGACATCTAGAGAAATTTCAAATTGTTACATTATTTCAAAATGTAAAATTATTTCAAAATGTTTCACTGTTTCAAATGTTACATTAATCCAAAATGTTTCAAAAATAATGATATATTATCGTTTAAATTTTCATCATTTTTTCTAGAATGTATGACGACTTAATACGGCAGAGAGAATGCAAAGTATGCCTGTCAAATATGGCTACAGTATGTTTCCTACCTTGTCGCCATTTGAGCGTTTGTCCTGCTTGTGCACCTCAATTACAGGTTTGTTCTTTTTTTTAATTATTTTGTTTTTATAAAATAACTAGGGTTGCGCACAGGATAACTAAAATCTTGAGTAAACATCGAAAAAATTAATTAATGACATTCCGGGGTGAAAATCATAAAAAATACGAATTTTTTTTCATCCATCTGGTTGTCAAAATATGCTCTTTTAACATTTCTATTATTTGCTTTAAATTGAAGTTTTTGATATCAAACATTAATTATTGTTAATTTTTATTATCGGGAACTTTTTCAGAACGAAAGGTGGATATAAATATAAAAAAAACAAAAAAAGTCGAGTCAAAAATTGCGTAGGCAAATTTTTAGATTTTTTCCCAACATTTTGGTCAAAATTGGTGTTTTGGAAATTTTGAACACGAAAAATATTTTAGCTAAAAGCGCTTTAGCGGGGTAATTTTGCGGGGTTTTTGAGGTTTTATGTTTAAAATGAGCGCAACTTGAGCGCAACCGGAAAGAAGAAAAAATATTTTCTTCTTTCCGGTTGCGCGCTCAAGTTTTCATTTTAAACATAAAACCTCGAAAACCCCGCAAAATTACCCCGTCAATTTTTTTGATAATTTTCTTTGTTTTTAAGTTCTACCTTAGAACTTCGCTTTTTTAATACCCTGTTTTTAAAAACCCTGTTTAATAGTCGAAAATTCCATCGTGCGCAACCCAAAAATAAACCAAATTCTAAAAAAAAATATTCTAGAACTGTCACGTGTGCCGAGCGCCCATCCAAAAGCGTTTTGATGTCTACCTGTCATGACCTCTTATTGTTTACCTCTTGAAATTAAATTTGCCGAAACCATCAAAAACGAACAGTAACGATAAAAATCATTTGCGGGTTTTTAATAAAATTCTGGAAAAATGTTATTATAAGTTAAAAATTTCAATTTTTTTTCCTTGAAAATTTTAATCTTTAGTAAAGATTTTGAATCAAACCAATCTAAAAATATTGAAATTTATCGATTAAGTTAAAAAATTGTGGCAATTTTGATTAGCTAAATTTGATTTCGCGCCTTAAATAACGTCGCTTTCTTTATTTTTTGGGGTTATATCGATCATGATGCCCGAGTAACTTAAATCTCTTATTCCCTATTCTTTTAAAAGGCAAATGAGAGATTTAAGTTACTCGGGCATCATGATGGATATTTTCCCGTTTTATTAAAAACGCTAATTTAACACATATAAAAAATGAATGAAAATCAATTTTTCTAACAGTATATTGATTGCTATAATACTGCTTGTTTTTTGAAAATTTGACAAAACACAGGCATTATACTAGGAAATGCTTACTGAGCTATTATTTCAAAAAAATGCAAAACCACCTTTGCTGATATTTTATCAGCCTACGCAAACAAAATAATGTGTGTTGCGCATTTCTTCGAAAAGATCGCTATAAAAATAATTTTAAACTGGACTCACAAAAACCTTTTTTCAATTTTTCGTCTGATAATTTTGGGTCAACCCTAACTTTTCCGAAAATGAATAAAGTGCGAACTGAAGTCGAAAGTTTTTTTTTGATATCACGCATATCCATTACAATCCCCGAGTCCAGAAAAAAAAATTTTAAAAAATAATAAATTTTTTTTTGGACCAGGAGATCGTGACCGTGATATCATGCAAAAAAGCTGACTTGTTCCAGATCAAAAATCTCGATTTGTTACTGAAATTATTGATTTTTCGACTATTAGTAAAATGTTACGGTTTAACTCTTAATTCTCAAAATACAAAAAAAACTTTCTAACCTCCTTATGACCTGAGCAATCAATCTCTCATCTGTTTATATATTTATTGAAAAATCAATATTATATCCCTTATTAATGTCTCCGTTCTTTTTAATATGACTTCCTTGTATTTATAGTAGCGCCATCTAGTGTCCGCTCGCTGATTGGCTTAACATAAAATAATAAGTTACGCCCCCTATCGAGATAAAGATCATTGTTAAATACTGATTTTTAGTTGCATGTTTTTACTTGAAAATAAATGTGAAAATGAAGTGCTTTTTGGTATTTATAGTAAATTCAGAATTTGGATTATTTTTTGGATGGCCTTTTTTATTTTACAGTGAAATTTCATAAATTAGCCGTTGAAAAAGCTTGAAAATGTATATTATGACCCAAAATTTCAAAAGATCGTATGTACCAGTGCCTAACTATCTCCCTGGTTTGAGAGTTCTAAAAACCCAACCTAAGACCTTTTCAACAAATAAATTTCAAAGTGAAAATCTATTTTTTTGAATATATCAAGAAATTTCCAACAGCCTAGTCATTTTTTTCTAATGATCTTTTTAGCCAATATTTATTACAAAAATTTTTGAATTTTTTTGACTTTAAAATTTTGAATCTTTTTAAACGTATAAAGGCTTTTAACGCTGTATATTGAAAATTATCATTATTGCGTCTTTCTCAGCACGCGTCATAACTTCGAGAAAGTGACCAATTAAATCGCGGGATTCCTGAATTAAGTCGACAATCGAGTATTGTGAGTACACTGGCTCAAAGTTATGACGCGTGCTGAGAAAGGCGCAATAGGGATAATTTTCGATATATGAAAATATCCCGAGACATCTAATTTATCTTTTTTTGTCTTACTATTCAGATCGACGAAAGATAGATTAGGTTCTACAATTTTTTTTACTATAAACCAAAAGTTTTTCCACTCATATTTTTTTGCGTTTAGAATGAATTGTAAATTTACTGAAATTAAACCTATCCAGATTCGCAAAATATATACATTAGGCACACTCTTATAAAAATGCTTAATACCCCGCTTAGTCTTGTTTGATGAGTTCATTGTTTGACACCCTTTATAATTCTGTATTTTCATGATCTTTAAATCAATAAGAGTGTATTATTTTTATCGTACATTTACAGAGCGAAAACTCGCCCCAGTCTGGGCGAGAAATTCCGTTTTATAGAAATTTTCATTTAATAAGGCTAATTTTTTAAGGAATTTTCCCTGAAACAGTCTCCTTATAACTTTGAAATTAACCATTCATTCAGTTTTTTTCTAATTCATAAAAATATGCACATTTTTCGTAAATTTGATCGCTTTTTCAAATCTAAAAACTGGTATAAAAATCCACCTCATTTTATTCGCCAGAGCTCAACAAAATATAGTTTATCGAGTAAGGTCGATTTGAACCACTTTTTCATCCAAAACATCACTCTGGCACCTGCTTCTACCTTTTTTCTAAGTTCAAATGAAATAATTTGACTTTTAATTTTGTGACATAAATGATTTTACAGGAAAATATTTGTCAAGAAATAAAGTTTTTAACAAACATTTTTTAACAAAAAAAATGTTTTTAACAGAAAAATTTAATGAAAATTTTTTAACAAAAATATATTTTTTTAGAAATGTTTTTTTGTTCGAAATTTTTTTGTTAGAATATGTTTCTTGTGTAAAAAAAAAATATCATAACTGGAGAACAAAAATCACGCAATTTTTTTGTTTTTATTTTCAAAACCTTAATTGTGACCCTATAATGGCTCTCGAAAGAAACATCGCCTTTTTCGACACTTGAAAAATCTGCTCTGAAAACTCACCAAAAAATGTGAGGCATCTAAAAAAAGCGGTCCTTAGTGAACTTTGCCAATTGTTGCTAACAGGACCAATTTTCACAGATTCAAGAATTCATAAATTAACGATATTTAACTCGTACACTCCGTAACCGGTACCGCGGAGGGTTACGTAATCATTTGTATTATTTAGAGTATACTGTATGCATTTTTAGTCGATTTTTTCTCCTATCTCTTGCTTCGAAAAATGGTCAGAAAAGTCCACCAATTTTAAAACACATATGCAATAAAAAATCTTATGTTGTACATATTTTGGATTAATTTTAATACCACAATTTATAAAATAAAATTTTACGAACTATTTTTTTTTCGATTATATTTTTGGATTGAAGCCGGTTTGATTATAGACTATAAGTTATAGTGCATAAACGAACCGGTTTCAATGCAATAATATAACCAAAAAATGAAATATTTTGTAAATTTCTATTTTCTATGTACATGTGATTTCCGCCTACGCACGTTTCATAGAAAAGGAAAGTATTTAAAAAGCGATCAAAAATGTATACCTCTATTATTAAACATGATGTTCTAGAAAATGATTTGATGTTTCGATTGTACGAGTTAAAACCATTTTTATAATTCCAAAATTTGTCATGATTGAATAATAATTAAACTTTGAAGTTTTTGGTTTATTATAGGCTATAATTTTCAAATTTTTATTTTTTTTACAACAATCGTGTGAATTTGACTAATTTTTGATGTTGAACCCAAAACTTCCAATTTGGCATTTGTTTTAAATTAATTAAATACTGAAAATACGAAAAATCCCTATATTTCAATCACGACCAAATTTTTTTTTTTCAATTTAATATTTTATTTGACTCTAAGAAATTTCAGAACAATACATCCAGTATTTCTATGTGTCGATTTCAATGGTGGAAACCCTAATTATAGCAATTTCAGTATACAATTTTCGTCTTACAAAATTGATCTTAAATTTTTCATCTCAACAGGAATGCAGTTAAATCAATTTCTGTCGGGATTTTTAGAATTGATCGAAATTGATCTTTATAACAAAATACAGTATGTAAGATTTTTGGTCCTATTTTTCCAATTTGGCTAACTTGCTATCCGCCAATGAGAACGATCAATTTTGGCAAATACCTACGTCTTTTCCAGATTTAACCAATCAAAACGATGGAATTCAGATTTTCAGCTAAATTGGAAAAATAGGAGCAAAAATCTTACACCCTGTAGGTGAAAATTTTTTTCAGCAAAACGACCTTTATAACGCAAATATGTCGATGTAAAAGCGATTCAAAAAGGTCTACTAATAAAATTGTCCACTAATAGCAAATTGTGATGTGTCTTATTTTTATAGGAGATCCTTATTTATTTCTCAAACAATGCTTCTAAAGTAATTTTCAAATTCTCTTTTAAGTTTTAATTCCGAATTTTAAAGGTACGTCGTACCTTGGTACGACATTTTTACTGCACAATATACTGGCCAAACACTTTATTTTATCATTCTGTTTCCTCCTTATTAAGTTTTGTTCTTTCCCAAATAATAAATGAAAGCAAACCCACTGTAATAGTCCAAAATTTTATACAGTTCGTGACCAGTGGTCAGTTTGTATAGTTTTTTTGGAATATGTTTTTTTTTGCAATAAAAAGCAATTGCAGTAAAAGTCTATTTTGAAGCAAATTTTAATTAAACATCTAATTACTTTTTCAAAAGCAATAAAATTACCTAGAACAGCAAAAAATTTTTTGCTAGAAAATACTTGAATTATTTTGAAATTGTACCCCGAAAAGATATTGGTTTCACAAAAACTTTTTGTTTGAAAATTTGTTAGCAATTGCTATAAAATGAAAAACCGTTTTTGAAATTTCAAAAACGGCTTTTCGTTTTAAAAGAATTGCTGACAAATTTTCAAAAAAGTTTTAGTGAAATTAAAATGTTTCGGGGTAAAAATTTAAAAAGAATTCAAAAAATGTTTAGCATGAAAAATTTTGCCGTTCTTACCTTAAGATTCAGGCGAATACTTATTTTGACTTTGAATTAAACAACACGTGAGTAATCTAGCTGGGGAGGGGGTAATATTTGGCTGTTGTCGAGATTTTTTATCATATGAGTCATGATATGATATGACTCATTCATGGATCTAAATAAGACAAATTTTCTTTGCATGTAACGGTAAAATCAAATATAGAAAATAAGGTTTATTCTATATTGCAGCTACATTCGATTTCATCGGAAAAATCAACTCATTTCACTTTTAAGACAAAAATTTTTGGCTCATTTTTTTCAATTTATTAATTTACTAAAAGGGAAAATATTTTGAATGAATAACTCGTTCTTCAGTCCACCCTCTTAAGTTTTGGTTCATGTTTTCTAATTCTTTCATATCTTCGTCATTCATTTCCCAACTGAACAAATCNTGAATAATAACTAGCGGGAAGCCATATAACAAATGTCTCGCGTCACCGAACAATAACTATCTAGAGCGCACAAGTGGTGATCTGATGACTCATTTAATACAAGAATAAAGTAATACCCGAGTAATTAATTGTATAAACTCACCATCGCAATGTATCACAAATTCCTCGCTGAATTGAGTGAACGAGAAAATACGAGTACTTTGAACCCACAATTACATAAAACACTTGCGAACCACCACAGGCAGAAATTCATCAATGAACTTTTGAGAGGAAAAACGATTCTACTCCGAGTCACAAAATCAAAATTCCAGCTAAAAACTACAAACATGGGTTTCCAATTCAGATTTGGTTAGTGTATAAGCACTGACCGAATAGGAAAGAGGCCATAGTGTGGGGCGAGAGTGAGACAGGAAAATTTGATCACGTGCCCGCTGGAAGTGCCATCACAAATCGCGAACGGAAAGCCTTTCCAATTCTCCTCTCAAGTCTCAGAAAACTGGAGAATCTAGTTTTGGTGTAATCGAACTAAAATTTCTATAACTACTTTCTTTAAAAAAAAGTTAAAATTCAGAAAAATCTTCTAGAAAAAACCGTACAAATCTCTACGGAAGGGCATCAAAAATATCTAGAAATCTCAATACGTCGCCCGTAATTTAACACCTTCATTTCAAACACCCCCGAACCGACTTTCTTCGAAAAAACCAAACCAAAAAAATTCTTAAAAGTTAAAACTGCAGCAAAATCTCTACAACATAGGTGATCAAAAAGTAATACGTGAAGCTGAGATAGCGTCCCGCCCACATCCTAAAGTCCTCTAAAGGTCCTTGAAGTCCGGAAGGTCCTAAAGGTCCTTAAAGGTCCTAAAGCCCAAGGCCTAAATGCGATAAAGGCCATCTGCGCCACGGGATGGCGCAAAGACAGCAACGAGTTAAATGGAAGCAGTGGATGCAGAAATCCCAAGTCTACGATAATTTCAACTACCAAAAACAGTATTTTCGCCCGAAACAAGTAATGGCACAGTGATGAAAAATTATTTGCATTACCTCTGAATGTTTCATAGACGACAGCCAGTGGACACAAAATTGTAGCCCCACAGAGTATTTAGAGATTTCTTAGATACGTAGTGAAAAACGAGATGAAATCAGTAAGGAACAATGTTGTTGTTTCGAGCTGATAGATGGACTTTCCCACCGGGCCACGTGATCAAAATTCCCGTCTCACTCTCGCCAACCGACACCTGAACTGGCCTCTCTCCTATCGAGTACAGAAATTTCAAACAACAACTTCCTGAATCGAACACACAATTGGTTTGTATTGTACCTAGCAATTCTGATCTAGTGACTCGGAGAGAGATACGATTGACTCATGAGGCCCTACAAGAGTAGAAGAAAATGCTCTCTATCGGTAGACACCCCTTATAGTACCAACGATCCGTTAATTTAGTGTTCTATTAAAAATATGCAAGCGTTATACTATTAAATTTTCTTTACCCAAAACAAAGTTATGACGTCGGTTCTCCATTTTCAAACGTGAAAAGTAAAAAGTTTATTGTTAAAATCAATAGAGGGCTAAGGGTAACTGATGAAAAATTCTTAACAAAACGCGTAATTTGCACCAAAACGTTTCGTACTTATGTTAGAAAATATTAATTCAAAACAGAACGAAAACACTAACAGTTAAAATACACAAAACACGTGAAGCAAGTTCAATCCAAACAAGGAAAACGTTCAGTCTAACCACGACTGAAACCAAGACAGTGCGGTTAAAATAAACCTTAAATATGTGTCTATCATTAGAACCGGATATAAAAAGCATTGAGTTTTTAACCCCTCGCCTTTTGGTGTCTATAATTTTAAAAAATCCCGATAAGACTCGACAATTAAGAAGCAGCAAAATCACTCACGGCATGTTTGCGATATAGAGCTACACGTCTATTTAAAAACCTGACCCACAAAAAATTTTAATTGAATCGAAACTATTATAAGTGGAAACTAACAAGTAACTAAACTGTCAGTCAGACCTCAGCACCCACTGGCTGCCTTGACTGCTTGGGTTGATCAAGCCGAGCCAAAGCCAAGCCAGGAGAGATTGGACTCGAGTCAAGCCAAGCCAAGTACGCCAAGAACCTGGCTGATAATCAATCAAGTCAAGTTGTGCTCAAATTTCGTCATTACAAACAGCAAAAGTTGGCGCTGAGAGCCAAATTTTAAAATAAAATTGATAGATATCTGTACTTCAAAATGGCTAAGTACTCCCAAGTGTCAATTTACTTCAAAAGTACTAAATGTCGGTCCAAGCAAAGCAATCCCAAGTCAACCAGACAGCATACCTCTGGCTTGCGAGTCCGGTACAGTACCTAACGTTTAGTTTACAGATTCAAATAGAGAAGTTTTATGGTTTCAAAACGAAACAACAAGAAGTTTAAAAGGCTTGCAAAAGAAACACAAAAAATAAAAAGAACAAAAATTAACCAAACGTCCACTAAAACTTTGCTGCTTCATGACTAGAACGTTCGAAAAAGACAATCTGACAAATACAATGTTTCATCGCCCAAACTATTGGGATCATTTGTAAATTTTGGCCGTTTCGACCTTTTATAAAAATTACACTGAAACTTCACCAGGCGAACTTGTGTAACCTAATGCGAATTTTGCAGTCAGAATCGAGCGTAAATGACAAACCCAGCCGATAGGCACAATCTAAACTTAATTAACTGTGAGCAATTCATTGAATTCTAGAACACTAATTGCGTAGCTTGAATTTTTATATTATATTTCAAAAACTCTTTAAACTTTCAAAAAAGCCCACTACATTATAATAAACCTTAAAAAAAGTGAATTTGACCCCCGGTACCACACTATGGGTGTACTTAGTAGTATATACCTGATAATAAATCACTAGGGACTCAATAATTGTAGATTTGTATCCCAACTTATAAAATGAGAATGAAAAGTATTATTTTCGGTTTTTTCCGTCACAAAAAAATCAGTCAATAAACTAGAGAAAAAAATAAACGACGTAATTCAACGCTTAATTTGAAAATATTCTTATTGTACAGAACTGAGCTTCAAAAATCTTAAAGAAATTCAAGGCTCTCCTAGATAAGACTCAGAATGAAAGTGCCTGACGGACACTGCCACCACCCCTCGGTTTCACATATAACGTCGAACCTCCATTCAAGAAATTACCCACCGACAAAAGAGTAAATAAAATAGATTTTTATGTATAAGGCGGTACGCTGCACAATAAAAGGTGTTAACAAGCTAGTAGAGAAAAAATAATATTCCATAATGAGTACGAGAAACGCCGAAATCAAACGTTGGCCTCTGAAAAATTGAAATTTACGCTTTTTAAACCAAATATTAAAAACTGTGTTTAAGGCCCGCCTTTCAGGGCCGAACTCTAGGCCTCCAGAGATCTTCTCATATAAAATAATAACATGAATATACGTGATAAAGTCGTAAATAATAATAAAACACAAAAAAATATAATTGTGCATGAATGGTTTCAAAAATGTAAATCAAATTACCTAAATTGCAAAAGCGATTCATTTTTTCAAAATGACAAAACCAAAATTTCGAGAATCCATCTAAAGTATTCTACGTCGCGACAAAGAATGAATTAAGGAGGTGTCAACTCACGTGAAGCCGAAATGTGAAAATGAGTCAAAAAATTAGGACATTATGGAAACTGAAAAACTCAAGAATTTGTCCCAAAAATTGAACTCCGAAGCGCCTAAAGAAATCTTACGCATCTTGAAAACTGATACAGAGAGGCCCCAATATCGCGCTCCGAAATCGCCAAAAAAACCCTACCAATCGTCACGATTTAAGCTGAAATTTTCTGCTCCAGTATCTCCGAATGTGCCAACATGCGAATCGCCCAATACTCGCCCGAATTGAGTGTCAGCAAGAGTCATTCACAATTTTGCTCCTACTCTCGCTGTCGCAAAAAAATTTTGACACGCGATGGGCAATAAGCCTTAAATTTGGACGTTGATGGTGTGGCTCCGCAAAACATTAGAGAGATACAAATATAAACAAAAATGGACCAAAACTTCGGCGATACGAAAACCCCCTGGTAATTTCAAGAAAAATCGAAATTGTCGAAAATTAGCGATCGGAAAAAATTAGGCAGAAAACACACATAAGAATTTTGAACTGGAAATGAATTTTTGTAATTTCAGATAAGACACTCTGACGGTAAGATGCTTACCTTAATAATAAAATTCAAATTTGTTAGCTGTATTTTGTTCCAGTAATTCTAGCATTTAAGCAAAATTCAAAAAAGAGCTACAGATTTGACGACATGTTGGCGTCGATAACAAGTTCTGACAGCAAAACTACCCCCCTTTTATGAAAAATGCAAATAACGAAAAAGTCACACAAATCTAAAAATATTATAAAGATAACTGATAATCTAATAAACAATCTCTTTTTCTCCAACGTCTTTATATTAACACATCCAAGATATTGACATACAACATTTTTACAGATAAAACACACCAAAGTTAAGTTAGTTAAAGTCTAAAAATTTTTAACAAGGGCATTGTATGAAAAAAAAAATTTTAAGCCCATTCAAAAATACCTGAAACTTCGGCTATTGTTGAAGTTAATGGGCGAACAACGAAGTAAAAAACTCAGATCGAAGACGAACAAAATATCCGAAAGTTTTTCTGTACAATGAGAAATGCGCATTATAAACTCGTGCATTTGGCAATCCTCAGTTTTAAGGTGGCAAATTTATAACTCCGATAACTCTATCACTTAAAATTTTATCAGAATAATTAAGATATACTGTATATAAGATAAGTAATTATCAAATCCTCAGCTCACAAAATTTTATTTTGGGCATAGTTGGTAACTCGTATCTTTAGAATGTCTTGGATATTAGCTTCAACATCCAGCTTTTTTCCTCAAGCCTGGCAGGGCCTTAGACAGGTGCATCTCAGGGGTGTCGCTTCGGTTCACACAAGACCCAAACCTCAAACTGGTGGCAACCGAGTAAAAGCAAAAACAGACAAAATCGAAGAGATATAGCGTTGGAAATTCGGGTTGTAATGGAGCGGATAGGGGAAAAATCAGGCAAACTGCAACGCAACTGGACTGGGGAACCTTTGGTGGGCCGATAAGGAAGGTTCAAATATTTCTTTGAAAATTTCACGAGCAAAAACTTGCTCTAATCTTAGAGGTTCGTGCCAAGTTACCAAAAAGACGTCGACAAAATAAATCCGTTCATCGTACGAAATCTGAGTGTAAGAGGAATAAAAAGAACATCTTTTGACCAATTTGCCGAATAGACCAGTATAACCGTTAAAAATTGGTAGAACAAAAGGAAATATGGTTTTATGGAACAATAAAAATGCAATTCACTGAATGTGCAATACACAACTTCACAGATCATAATAAAAAAAGCATAATGGGTACAGCACCCACTCATCGATTGCAAAGTAATACATTGAAGACCACCACTGTTAAAATCCGAGCAGATCAGATTAAATGCAGCTTACCACGAAATTGTACATAATCTTCGAGAGAATTATTTTTGCGAAAAAAGAATTAAAATTAACCAGTATTAAAAAAGAATCTTTGAAATATGCAATTTTGTATCAGAGGCAATTTACAACAGAGCTGACAGAGACCACTTTAATATTTCACGACCGTTTGATAGCATATTCTGTGTCATGTATACGGTCACGTGATCGTTGTCGAAACTATACGCAATGAAAAAAAGTGATTTTATGTAGATAGCTTCACATAGTTTTGAAAAAGGAGACTTTGCAAACAAAAGTTCTATAATGACACTACTGTAAGCACTCAAAAAAAATTCCAACAATTATCACTTACATGGTGACGATATCCATTATAATAAGGGCCGAAAAAGGAGAAATCGCAGACCAAATGTATTTGCCGAAAAAGCGAAATTCGAATTTCAAATAGAAAGACCAGTTAAGCTAAAAAATCGTCTGCATCTTTCAGTGGTGAATGTCATTCGTAACACTCTAAATACTTCATGTTTCATGTCGAAGATAGTAAAGTTGAGCTAAAAAACCACTTTTATAAAACTAGGCTTACGCAAAAACTTCAAGGATAAACTGAATTCAAAATATGTTCTTATAGACGGTAAGATATATCATATTCAAAATTTGGCAAGGTCAGTGGAAACGATAGCCGAAAGAATTGTACAAACAAAAGTGTCTTTATGGACAAAGTTGAAATTTTCGATTTTTCGGCGAATTACATTTTCTGCGAATTACTATCTACCCTCGAAAAAGCCGTTTAATATCGGTCCGGTTGTGCAGAGCCGTACGGGTGGCTGAGAGTTAAACATCTTCATCGTTCAGTCAAAATGCTTGCAAAATGACCTTATTTTACATTTACAGAATGTGACATCCATTATAAGTCTTTTAGAAAGTTTACAAAATAATTTAAATGTCAAAATTTCAACCGATCAGAATCTGAATGAAACCCTTCATAGAAATTCCAAGTCAGTAATCAGTGCTAATAGCACCCGAAAATTTCGGATTTTGAATCTTACGTGACATTTATAGTACTGTGCCCTAAACAACCATACAATTTGAGCGGTTTTAGGGGGTGTCCCCCTAACGTGGGCGAAGCCCACATCGAACACACTAAGGGGGGGGTTCCCCCCCATATAATCGTGCCCTAAACAACAATACAATTTGGGAGGTTTTAGGGGGTCTCCCCGTAACGTGGGCGAAGCCCACATCGAACACACTTAGGGGGGTTTGGGGGGTTTCCCCCCCATATAATCGTGCCNGGAAAATATTTTGAATGAATAACTCGTTCTTCAGTCCACCCTCTTAAGTTTTGGTTCATGTTTTCTAATTCTTTTATATCTTCGTCATTCATTTCCCAACTGAACAAATCCAAATTTGACTTCATTCTCGATTCTTTTCCGCTTTTAGGAATTACAACAATTCCGCGATTTACTTGAAATTTCAAAAGAAGGGTTGCTTTAATTAGGGTGCTAAAAATACGACGTCAAATGTGTCACTGAAAATATTTTTTTTGGCGGCGATGAAAAACACGCGCCAAAAAAAATGTAGTTCCTACATCCTATATCGAAGATAATCATTCGATCAGCTTTCTCACTCTGCGTCATAAGTGTGATGTCAGAAAAGGTGGTGACCAATCAAATCACACGATTCTGAAAATAAGTTGACAATCGTGTGATTTGATTGGTTACTATCTTTTCTGACGTCACAGTTATGATGCTGAATAAGAAAGCTGGCTGAAGGATTATCTTCGATATAGTCGTTTTTAACATAAGTCGGCATCAGGAATACCGAAAAAAATGTTTGAAATTTCAAAATTGACCACAGTTGCCGATACTGAGCTCAACAGCGGTAAAATATCTTAACGAAATTTTGCTGAAAATTGGATAAGACAGTATCAGAAAATTTTGCTCTAGCGGAACAGGTGATTTTTTTTAAATTTGCAATGGTCAATTTTGATTTCGCTGATAAGGAAATATCTTGGAAACTAAATTTTTTAAAAAAATAAAACATAAAAATTTCAAATTTTATAAATCTTCTTAAGGGGGTTATGCGACTGCTGATTGGACAGTTTTCTCGGTGAATATACTAAACTAACAGTCATGAGATAAACCGGACGAAATGGGGGCTAATTTGTAAGATATCTTAATCTTGCGACAAAAAGTACATGCACAATTATTTGTTTGACCAGGTTTACACCAATAGGTACAGTATGTAACAAGTGAATGTTTCAAAATCTATCTCCTCCAGACGGTATCCAATTGAGCTCAAATTTTCTCACAGATCACGTAAACGGTGTATGATAATTTTAAATGGAAGACTATATTTTGCATCCGGCGACTGAAAAAATTCTAGAACGCCAATTAACCGCGATTTTTTAACAATTGCAGACTTCAAAATCTATTCTCCCTCTCGAGGATTATGTTGCAAAAATAGCTCAAATGTTTTAATCAAGTATCTCAAGAAAAATTTTTAAAGAGAATAATGGAGAGATTTTTTGCAAATTTCGAGCTAAGAACTCGAAATATGATTTTTATTTTGGTCATTTCCGAAAAATTTCCGAAAAAAAAAAGTGCTTCGATTTTTTCGAAAAGTAGGCTCATAAGAAAGCCAGTGGGAAAACACTGATGAGAAAGTTGGCTTTACGTTTTTTCAATCCCGAATTATTTGANCAATTTTGATTTGCTGATAAGGAAATATCTTGGAAACTAAATTTTTTTAAAAAATAAAACATAAAAAACTTCAAATTTTATAAATCTTCTTAATAGCGGTCATGTTCAGTTTTTCTCATAATTGAATAATTTACAAATTTTCTTTTTAGCGAGGCCTGGGGTTGAAAATTGATGTTTATCAGAAATTATTCAAATTTAGAAATATTGATCTCTAGCGGAATTCTTTTAAAAATTGACCAGCATAAAATGTTTGAATTTTTTGAAATGTACTATCTAGCGAGACTTGTGGTCATATTCGGTGTCCCTGATATCCATTTATTCTAGAGAAAAAAATTAGCTAACGTTTTTATTCCCCTTCATTATTTAGCGTCATTTTTTGTATTTCAACACCCTTCTACAGAATTATGGTTATATTTCTCAGCCATTTTGATCAGTTTTTCATTTTCCAAAAGTTTTAAATTTCTAAATAAATTGTCAACGTCCTTTCCATTACTTCCCAGTGGAGAGTAAGCAGTGAGATGTATTTTATTTTCATGACAAAAAGCAAGAAGTTTTCCTTGATTTAATAAGGGATGACATTCGACCTGGTTCATTTGTGGTTGATATTTGCACATTTTCAAAATTTCGGAAATTTGATCTTCGTTAAAATTTGAAACTCCAAGGGATTTAATTTTGCCCTCGTCAACTAATTCTTCCAGCTCTTTCCAGGTATCTCAGAAGGATCAAACATTTATTTTATGACTTTAATATATCGATTATGGGTGCTCCTGGCACATATTATCCAAAATTTGTATATAATTCGGCTTTTGAAAACGACTCATGTCCGTTAGTTCTGTAGATAGCTCAAACTGAGCAAGAAATATTTAGTGAAAATAAAATAAAATTCCGAATCGGACATTGTTTTTGATTTTTCTGAGGATTAACTGAAATTTTTTTAAATTATCAGTTTTTTGGTTAAAAATTGGAACAATGGTGTGATTCTTACCATTTTTAATTTTTTTTTCTGAATAGTTGTGCTCAGTTTGAGCTTCTAAGGAAATTAATCGGATGGCGTCCGTTTCGAAAAGCCGAATTATATAAAAATTTTGGCTAAGTAGCTTATATGTGCCAAGGAGCACCCGTAATCAAATATATATGACTCAATTTATATATGACTCTAAATATATTTATCCATTTTATTGATATTATATATGCAAAATAAAATTTGTGCCATTTTGACACCCGACACATTGGTGGAAAAGACCCATATTCGGGCTCTCTAAAAACGCAAATTAAACCGGTTAACTCAGTAGAGCTTGAAATTTTGCGGTTATCAAGAACGATACCCATAATTTGCGTTTTTAAGAAACCAAAAAGTTATTTTTTTCCACCAGTTGTTGTCGGGAGTTTAAGAAGAAAGATGGCAAAAGTTAAATCATTTGCGTAATATTCCTTTATCCACGCGAAGTCACTCGAATTTGATTATATGGTGTCTAAAGCCAGTTTACATATACGGCTTTTGAAAACGAACGCATCCGATCGAGTTCTTAGGCGAGCTCAAAATGAATATTTAGAAAACAAAATTATTTATCCAAGAATGTAAAACAGTTTGGCCACCCTCATTTTCATTATAGAGGGTCAATTCGGCCGGATAAATGATAGAATTAATAAGGGCGCGTCACTATAGAAAATAATTATTTTTTAAGATAATACTATTATTCAATTTACGTTAAAAAAAAAGGTGATAATAACCCCCACTTTTCGCCCCTTTAAGGGGTACCAACGGTTTTTAATTCAGGTTTGGGGCATAATAACTGCAAACATAGCGTTCAAAGGAAGGCCACAAAATTCATTTCTGCTCATATAAAAAAAAAAAATTTCGCAGATTTTTTTCTCAAATGTTTTCGAGTTTTTTTCAGATTTTTCAAGTATTTGTTTTTGGGAAGATAAACATAAACGTCTAATTTTAAATGAAAAATTCTAACAACTAAAGTAAAAGTGAGTAGCAACTTTTTACTGTCAGTTTTGCAGTAAGCTTCAATTTGAAGGGTACTTTTTGGTACAATTGGATGATAAAAATTTCTAAGAAAACTCCAAAAATTGACTTCCGTGAACTAAAATGCAATTTCTATTAATGAGCAATATTTAAAAAATCACTGGAAATTGAGAAGACATGTTTCCACTTATTATATCAAATTAGAAAAAAATGTAAATCGAGTCGTTTTCGAGGAAAAATTTGTTTAGTTTGGAATTTTCACATTCTTGATTCTAGAATATAAGGGATCAAAATTCAATCTGACGTAAGCAGTTTTTTTTTGTTTGTCAAATTGAGAAGCCCATATGAGAAGCTATATTTTTTTTCCGAATAATACCAAATTATAAAAAAAATTGTACGAGTCCGTTTTTTTGAAGAAAAACTGAGCTACAAATTCTAAAATATCATGAAATTACGGTTTTTTTCATTAATTCTAAGAACAAAGTCCGAATCGAAATTTTTTCGCAAAATATTTCCGATATACTGTCAACCTCGTAGTTATGTCATTTTTACAAAAGTGTAAATAAATTTCCCATTGAAGCGCAGTTTTCCGGGATAAAAGACATGAAGTCAAAATGCAGTGGGTTCTAGAACTCTACTCCACTTGGTGCTGTGGTGCTCAAAAAACTCTGTTTTTACTTTTGTGCAGGAGCAAAAAGATAGATCTGTCATTTTAGGCTTTTCAGAATTTCTATAACTTGTTTCGTTTTCTTTTGAGCCCCGATCTATAAAACTCAAACCGTTGAGTACCCCCTTAAGGGGGTTGGGTGTAGCATGTTGGAATTGCTGGGGAAATTTTTCTTTTACTCTTGCTTTATTACACCCACAACCCCTTAGGGGGTCCTAATAAGTCCGCAGATTGGTACATTTTTTTCAGAGCGATAAATGAAAGAAAAAAAAATGTGAAAATTTATTTTCTATTTTTTAATCTTCAATAAAAGTGTCCCATTCTTGGCAAACGTTTAAATATTTTTAATTCTTACATAACTTATTATCTGGGAAAATGTAAAAATTCACTTTTCACGGTACATCCATTTACAACTAAACTCACTACAGATTTGCTTTTAAAGACGATATTAAAAACTTCAGTAACATTGTCGGGTGTTATGGCGTAAAAAGTCTTGGTTTTTATGTTGCTCTTAAAAATTTCCTTGATATGAAAGTTTTTTAATCCCATGAAAAATGTAAAAATGGCAAAAAGTAGAGAAAACAACTTTTTTTGAGATAAAAATTGACATTTCGATGCGTTTTTGATATCAAAAAATGTTCTTTAATATCTAAAGAAATGGCGCCTATAACACCCACATTTTTTATTTGGAAATTTTTGACCAAGCATAAAATTTTTAAATATTTAGTGCCAAATGGCACTTTCGAGTGTTACCACCGAGTGTTAAATTTCATCGATAGTTTAGAAATGAAAATCGCGCGACCAACTCATTAGTTGACATAACGGATATTTAATAGATACCAAACATTTAAATTATGTGATTATGTCTGATTTTTTATGGAGCCGTTCAAAAACCACTAATAAAAAATTTTGGACCTTGATTTGCGGGAAAAAATTTTCATAAATTTTCTAAAAAAGTCGACAAAAAAGTGAACAAATAAACATAGTTATGATTTTTCAAAGACAGCAGTCAAAAATATGTGACATGCATGAAAAAAGTTAAAGTGGCCTATTTTTTTAGTTTTCATTCATAGAAATTTCAAAAAAACGATCAGAAAAATTTGGACAAGAAAATGCGGAAAATTTTCAATAATGCTTTTGATCTTTTTTTGAAAATTTTACGAACTTTCCAAAGATGAACAAAATCGAGCTCAAATCTTTCCTCAAGATGGACAAAAACTTATTTTAATAAGCTAAAACATATTAAGTCGGTTCAAGCTAACTATAATAAGCATAAAACATATACTGACTTATTATTTTTCGAAGTTATAATGACTCCAGTCGGCGGGTTTATGGCACCCCCTTAAAGGTATCCAAACAGATTAAAGAAAAATAAATTGTTATAATTAATTTATAAATAAAGTAAAATAAATTTTCTGTTTTTTTAAAAACTTAAATAACAATTTGAATAACTCAACAGTAGAGAAAATAATTTAAAAAATCGTTGCAATTCGACCAAGCTTAATTTTTTTATTTTCACAAACCTAATGTGTTCGTTTGAAAGATCTAAGAAATTCAATCGGATGAGTCGTTTCTGAAGGCGAAATGTAAAGGTTTGAAAACACCCTTCGCCAAAATAAGAATACATTTTTTATTGAAAAATTTCGAAAATCATTTCCGAAAGTTCAAAAATGAAGTCGTTTTCATAGTAACCTTATTGACTTGTTCAAATAAAGGACCATTCCTGTATACTAATATCGGCCATTGACAGGTTTTTCCTTCCCCATTTTTAATTTTCATTGATCAAGGATCCTTCTGTGGACTAGAGACCATGTGAGTGAATGCAGATATAAATCAATATATCACAAATTTAAAACACTTTTTAATTGAATGTTGCAAAACTGCTTTCTAGGCAAATCCTGTCCTTGCCTATTTTGGGATTAAAGGGACCTCAACAAATTCGAAAATTAAATACAGAACCAATTTCTATGCAAAAAAAAATCGGAAATTTAAAAAAGTTAAAAACATTTTAAATCATTCGACATTACCGCAGTAAAAATATGGATACGAGCGAAAATTATTTTAATGAGAAATTTTAGTTCCAGATTTAAAATTTTTAAATGGTGTGATTTTTCAACAAAATCGAAATTGTTCTGCATAAGTTTGTTCATTTTTTTAAAATTATTTGAGGGGAATCCACAAGAAAAATAAATAAAAATCACAATTTTAAAATTTTTCATAGGTTAGCCAGATATTTTTTCGAATGCTTTTTTGAAAATTTATGAACAATTTTATCAAAAACTTCCGAAATTCACTCAAAAATATAAAGTGTAGTAAATACCTAATATTATATTTAGCGGATGACAAAACATAAAAATAAACATATACTAGTATATTTTAAGCTCATATTTAAGATAAAAAAGTTGCGTCTGCCCGAGATTCGCACACCGTCCAAAAAATATTTCGAATTTTGTATCCATGTGAAATAAAGCAATATAAAATGAGTTATATATTTCTGTATAGAACATTGGTTCACTTTTGATTGTCTATAACTTGAATCCGAAACTTATGATGATAAGCGAGCTTTGGAAGTGATAAAAATGTCTTTTCTGGCAATCAGCCCCTACGCTGATAGCAGTCGTCACCAAGCTTTCCCAACAGCGTCCTCACATTTCTGTAAGTGAAAGGCATTATCAATATGCCTATAAAATATTCATCTTATTATTATTAAGGGGGTGGTTTGGCCATCTTACTGGTAGTCCCTACGTCAGACCAAAATAACAAGAAAATTTTCACGTTTTTTTAATTTTAACAGTTTTTTCTGTAATGAGTTAGAAAAACATAAATGTTTTAATGGTTTGTTGACTAACTATCTCAAAAAATCGTAAGAAATTTCACATTTAAAAAAATATTTTCGAGGTTTGGGTCGAATAGATTAAAATACAGGCTTCTCCAAGTTTTTGTCGTGCTTGTTTTGGGATAGGCAGCCTATCATAGGCTATCCCGGGATAGGTTTTAAATTTGCGCAGTTTTTGAAACAAGAGTGTATTATGGAAAAATACAAGTTTTGGCTAAGATTACTAGTTCTGCCGATGGCTAACCAAATAGTATCCTAAATACGTCCTGTCTGACTAATTATTTCATGTGAATATATGTAGGGAAAAATCCTAGGATTTGGAAAAGGAGACATAGTCCCTTATTCACACTTTTGTAAATATCCCGCGCATGATTAGGAAAGTAGTGGTGTTTTAAGTAGGAGGCCGGGATATTTACAAAAGTGGTGAAATTAGGGGATATATTGATCGTGTGCTGTTGATTTTTGGGGAGAATATAAAATGACCTCAAGAAGAAAAAATTTGAACTGCGAAAAAAAAAATCTGACACCTGTGGCGCGCCATTGGCGGTAGCACCCAATTTTTTTTAATAGTTAATTCAGAATGTTTCATTGTTTTTTGAGATATGATATTATATAATTATCCTTTTCCAACGGAACTCCATCTCAAACGTTTAACTATCTCTAAAGCGCATGTTCGAATCCCACAATGTTGTCTTAAGACTAAAGGTGATTGTAGGCAAGGATCGTATAATGGGACCGGCTAAATTTGATCGGTGTCAAGGGTAAGTACATGCGCTTCAGGGGATATGTTCAGAATTTGACGTTTCAGAATTAATGCAATTTTTGCGAAAAATATTCTCATTCGAAAAAAAATCTGTATCGAAAATGATTATAATAAATAGAAAAGCTCTACAAATACATACTAAAAAAAGCTCCACCTCAAAAAGTTAACTATCTCTAGATCCTATAGCTATAGACGCGTGCACTATTTGTGTTAGTGATTTGTCTAGTGATTGCTTGAAGATTACTCAAGCATCACTAAGACAATCACTTAGACAACATTGGGTTCGAACACTGCTATAATCTATAGAGAAATCTTATTAAGAGATGTAACATTTTTTGAGGTGGAGCTTTTTTAGTATGTATTTGTAGAGCTTTTCCGATTATTAATAATCATTTTTCGATACAAGATTTTTTTTTCGAATGAGATATTTCGCAATTGCATTAATTCTGAAAACGTCATTCGGAACTATCCCCTGAAGGCATGTACTTAACCCTGATTACTTTGATTTTTTAAAACGGAAGACCCTTCTCCAAAAAAAAGAATGTTTGAATTTTGTAATTAATGAATTATTGATAGATCACGAATACGCACTTTAAGAGCTGCCGCAGGCTTCACACTAATACAAAACTCGGCAATTTTTAGAATTAAAACCGGGATTTTTCGCTGGTAAAGAAGCCGAATTAAATTTTTTACTAATTTTTCGGTTCATTTTTTTAAATTTATTTCTCCTATTTTTCCTGTTTGGTAATTCTCTTCTGCAAAAGCTTTAATTTATAACTGCTGAAATGGGCAAGAATTAAGTTTTTCAATTTTTACCCTTAATCCAGTTTTAAAAATTGCTATTTTAAAACGCTTGACACATTCTCATTTCCCATGGCATGTTCCATATCCGATAATTGTGGCATTTCATTGCCATCTGAAGAATCACCGGGATTCTGATTTGGACTTGCAAATCCACATTTTTTTCAAAATATTTTCTTTATAAATATGGATCTCGAGAGTTTGTATTTGGTAATCTTCGAATGAAAATCGCCAAAGTTCAACACTCTTAGGCGCTTTGTGACGGTGGGATTTAGGTGTCACTGATTGAACATTATAATTTTTCAGCGCCAAAAATCTTAGATTTCTGCAATTTCGTTTGGTAATGACAAATGGTAATCCCATTATGAGTCATTTTGAGCGTCGAAAATCTCCCTTTGGACAAATTTTGGAAGAAAAAATAGGATATTATTGTTCGAAAATAATTTAAAAATTAAATATTTTAATTTATATTTAAAATACTGTATTTTTTCATATTTTCACGATTGAAAAGGTGCTTTGAAGGTCATTTTTTCATGACTTTAGTACTCCAGTTCGAAATCATGACCTCTAGACGAGCTAGCGTAGTTTTTTTTTTGTTTTTGTTCTTTTTTTTTTTTTTTCTTTTTTCCGCACACTCGATAAAATTGAATACGCAGGCGGCTGAGATTATTGCGCTTTAAAAACCAGTTCAATCAACACCTGGCCACACGCAATTGTGACGCGTAAAAGTGTTGGGGCGAAAGGTTTCGCGGGCCATAATCAACATATTCTAGTCAGTTTATGAGCAGTTGGCGTAGACGTTCGCCTGCGTANTATATGACTCAATTTATATGACTCTAAATATATTTATCCATTTTATTGATATTATATATGCAAAATAAAATTTGTGCCATTTTTGACACCCGACAACATCTGGTGGAGAAAAGACCCATATTCGGCTCTCTAAAAACGCAAATTACCGGTTAATCAGTAGAGCTTGAAATTTTAGCGGTTATCAAGAAACGATACCCATAATTTGCGTTTTTAAGAAAACAAAAAGTTATTTTTTTCCACCAGTTGTTGTCGGGAGTTAAAAGAAAAGATGGCAAAAGTGTTATCTTGCGTATATCCTTTATCCAACCGAAGTCACTCGAATTTGATTATATGGTGTCTAAACCGTTTACATAACGGCTTTTGAAACGACGCATCCGATCGAGTTCTTAGCGAGCTCAAAATGAATATTTAGAAAACAAAATTATTTACCAAAATGTAAACAGTTTGGAAACCCTACATTTATTATAGAGGATCAATTCGGCCGGATAAATGATATGAATTATAATGGCCGTCACTATAAAAATAATCATTTTTTAAGATAAACATTATTCAATTTACGTTAAAAAAAAAGGTGATAATAACCCCCACTTTTCGCCCCTTTAAGGGGTACCAACGGTTTTTAATTCAGGTTTGGGGCATAATAACTGCAAACATAGCGTTCAAAGGAAGGCCACAAAATTCATTTCTGCTCATATAAAAAAAAAAAATTTCGCAGATTTTTTTCTCAAATGTTTTCGAGTTTTTTTCAGATTTTTCAAGTATTTGTTTTTGGGAAGATAAACATAAACGTCTAATTTTAAATGAAAAATTCTAACAACTAAAGTAAAAGTGAGTAGCAACTTTTTACTGTCAGTTTTGCAGTAAGCTTCAATTTGAAGGGTACTTTTTGGTACAATTGGATGATAAAAATTTCTAAGAAAACTCCAAAAATTGACTTCCGTGAACTAAAATGCAATTTCTATTAATGAGCAATATTTAAAAAATCACTGGAAATTGAGAAGACATGTTTCCACTTATTATATCAAATTAGAAAAAAATGTAAATCGAGTCGTTTTCGAGGAAAAATTTGTTTAGTTTGGAATTTTCACATTCTTGATTCTAGAATATAAGGGATCAAAATTCAATCTGACGTAAGCAGTTTTTTTTTGTTTGTCAAATTGAGAAGCCCATATGAGAAGCTATATTTTTTTTCCGAATAATACCAAATTATAAAAAAAATTGTACGAGTCCGTTTTTTTGAAGAAAAACTGAGCTACAAATTCTAAAATATCATGAAATTACGGTTTTTTTCATTAATTCTAAGAACAAAGTCCGAATCGAAATTTTTTCGCAAAATATTTCCGATATACTGTCAACCTCGTAGTTATGTCATTTTTACAAAAGTGTAAATAAATTTCCCATTGAAGCGCAGTTTTCCGGGATAAAAGACATGAAGTCAAAATGCAGTGGGTTCTAGAACTCTACTCCACTTGGTGCTGTGGTGCTCAAAAAACTCTGTTTTTACTTTTGTGCAGGAGCAAAAAGATAGATCTGTCATTTTAGGCTTTTCAGAATTTCTATAACTTGTTTCGTTTTCTTTTGAGCCCCGATCTATAAAACTCAAACCGTTGAGTACCCCCTTAAGGGGGTTGGGTGTAGCATGTTGGAATTGCTGGGGAAATTTTTCTTTTACTCTTGCTTTATTACACCCACAACCCCTTAGGGGGTCCTAATAAGTCCGCAGATTGGTACATTTTTTTCAGAGCGATAAATGAAAGAAAAAAAAATGTGAAAATTTATTTTCTATTTTTTAATCTTCAATAAAAGTGTCCCATTCTTGGCAAACGTTTAAATATTTTTAATTCTTACATAACTTATTATCTGGGAAAATGTAAAAATTCACTTTTCACGGTACATCCATTTACAACTAAACTCACTACAGATTTGCTTTTAAAGACGATATTAAAAACTTCAGTAACATTGTCGGGTGTTATGGCGTAAAAAGTCTTGGTTTTTATGTTGCTCTTAAAAATTTCCTTGATATGAAAGTTTTTTAATCCCATGAAAAATGTAAAAATGGCAAAAAGTAGAGAAAACAACTTTTTTTGAGATAAAAATTGACATTTCGATGCGTTTTTGATATCAAAAAATGTTCTTTAATATCTAAAGAAATGGCGCCTATAACACCCACATTTTTTATTTGGAAATTTTTGACCAAGCATAAAATTTTTAAATATTTAGTGCCAAATGGCACTTTCGAGTGTTACCACCGAGTGTTAAATTTCATCGATAGTTTAGAAATGAAAATCGCGCGACCAACTCATTAGTTGACATAACGGATATTTAATAGATACCAAACATTTAAATTATGTGATTATGTCTGATTTTTTATGGAGCCGTTCAAAAACCACTAATAAAAAATTTTGGACCTTGATTTGCGGGAAAAAATTTTCATAAATTTTCTAAAAAAGTCGACAAAAAAGTGAACAAATAAACATAGTTATGATTTTTCAAAGACAGCAGTCAAAAATATGTGACATGCATGAAAAAAGTTAAAGTGGCCTATTTTTTTAGTTTTCATTCATAGAAATTTCAAAAAAACGATCAGAAAAATTTGGACAAGAAAATGCGGAAAATTTTCAATAATGCTTTTGATCTTTTTTTGAAAATTTTACGAACTTTCCAAAGATGAACAAAATCGAGCTCAAATCTTTCCTCAAGATGGACAAAAACTTATTTTAATAAGCTAAAACATATTAAGTCGGTTCAAGCTAACTATAATAAGCATAAAACATATACTGACTTATTATTTTTCGAAGTTATAATGACTCCAGTCGGCGGGTTTATGGCACCCCCTTAAAGGTATCCAAACAGATTAAAGAAAAATAAATTGTTATAATTAATTTATAAATAAAGTAAAATAAATTTTCTGTTTTTTTAAAAACTTAAATAACAATTTGAATAACTCAACAGTAGAGAAAATAATTTAAAAAATCGTTGCAATTCGACCAAGCTTAATTTTTTTATTTTCACAAACCTAATGTGTTCGTTTGAAAGATCTAAGAAATTCAATCGGATGAGTCGTTTCTGAAGGCGAAATGTAAAGGTTTGAAAACACCCTTCGCCAAAATAAGAATACATTTTTTATTGAAAAATTTCGAAAATCATTTCCGAAAGTTCAAAAATGAAGTCGTTTTCATAGTAACCTTATTGACTTGTTCAAATAAAGGACCATTCCTGTATACTAATATCGGCCATTGACAGGTTTTTCCTTCCCCATTTTTAATTTTCATTGATCAAGGATCCTTCTGTGGACTAGAGACCATGTGAGTGAATGCAGATATAAATCAATATATCACAAATTTAAAACACTTTTTAATTGAATGTTGCAAAACTGCTTTCTAGGCAAATCCTGTCCTTGCCTATTTTGGGATTAAAGGGACCTCAACAAATTCGAAAATTAAATACAGAACCAATTTCTATGCAAAAAAAAATCGGAAATTTAAAAAAGTTAAAAACATTTTAAATCATTCGACATTACCGCAGTAAAAATATGGATACGAGCGAAAATTATTTTAATGAGAAATTTTAGTTCCAGATTTAAAATTTTTAAATGGTGTGATTTTTCAACAAAATCGAAATTGTTCTGCATAAGTTTGTTCATTTTTTTAAAATTATTTGAGGGGAATCCACAAGAAAAATAAATAAAAATCACAATTTTAAAATTTTTCATAGGTTAGCCAGATATTTTTTCGAATGCTTTTTTGAAAATTTATGAACAATTTTATCAAAAACTTCCGAAATTCACTCAAAAATATAAAGTGTAGTAAATACCTAATATTATATTTAGCGGATGACAAAACATAAAAATAAACATATACTAGTATATTTTAAGCTCATATTTAAGATAAAAAAGTTGCGTCTGCCCGAGATTCGCACACCGTCCAAAAAATATTTCGAATTTTGTATCCATGTGAAATAAAGCAATATAAAATGAGTTATATATTTCTGTATAGAACATTGGTTCACTTTTGATTGTCTATAACTTGAATCCGAAACTTATGATGATAAGCGAGCTTTGGAAGTGATAAAAATGTCTTTTCTGGCAATCAGCCCCTACGCTGATAGCAGTCGTCACCAAGCTTTCCCAACAGCGTCCTCACATTTCTGTAAGTGAAAGGCATTATCAATATGCCTATAAAATATTCATCTTATTATTATTAAGGGGGTGGTTTGGCCATCTTACTGGTAGTCCCTACGTCAGACCAAAATAACAAGAAAATTTTCACGTTTTTTTAATTTTAACAGTTTTTTCTGTAATGAGTTAGAAAAACATAAATGTTTTAATGGTTTGTTGACTAACTATCTCAAAAAATCGTAAGAAATTTCACATTTAAAAAAATATTTTCGAGGTTTGGGTCGAATAGATTAAAATACAGGCTTCTCCAAGTTTTTGTCGTGCTTGTTTTGGGATAGGCAGCCTATCATAGGCTATCCCGGGATAGGTTTTAAATTTGCGCAGTTTTTGAAACAAGAGTGTATTATGGAAAAATACAAGTTTTGGCTAAGATTACTAGTTCTGCCGATGGCTAACCAAATAGTATCCTAAATACGTCCTGTCTGACTAATTATTTCATGTGAATATATGTAGGGAAAAATCCTAGGATTTGGAAAAGGAGACATAGTCCCTTATTCACACTTTTGTAAATATCCCGCGCATGATTAGGAAAGTAGTGGTGTTTTAAGTAGGAGGCCGGGATATTTACAAAAGTGGTGAAATTAGGGGATATATTGATCGTGTGCTGTTGATTTTTGGGGAGAATATAAAATGACCTCAAGAAGAAAAAATTTGAACTGCGAAAAAAAAAATCTGACACCTGTGGCGCGCCATTGGCGGTAGCACCCAATTTTTTTTAATAGTTAATTCAGAATGTTTCATTGTTTTTTGAGATATGATATTATATAATTATCCTTTTCCAACGGAACTCCATCTCAAACGTTTAACTATCTCTAAAGCGCATGTTCGAATCCCACAATGTTGTCTTAAGACTAAAGGTGATTGTAGGCAAGGATCGTATAATGGGACCGGCTAAATTTGATCGGTGTCAAGGGTAAGTACATGCGCTTCAGGGGATATGTTCAGAATTTGACGTTTCAGAATTAATGCAATTTTTGCGAAAAATATTCTCATTCGAAAAAAAATCTGTATCGAAAATGATTATAATAAATAGAAAAGCTCTACAAATACATACTAAAAAAAGCTCCACCTCAAAAAGTTAACTATCTCTAGATCCTATAGCTATAGACGCGTGCACTATTTGTGTTAGTGATTTGTCTAGTGATTGCTTGAAGATTACTCAAGCATCACTAAGACAATCACTTAGACAACATTGGGTTCGAACACTGCTATAATCTATAGAGAAATCTTATTAAGAGATGTAACATTTTTTGAGGTGGAGCTTTTTTAGTATGTATTTGTAGAGCTTTTCCGATTATTAATAATCATTTTTCGATACAAGATTTTTTTTTCGAATGAGATATTTCGCAATTGCATTAATTCTGAAAACGTCATTCGGAACTATCCCCTGAAGGCATGTACTTAACCCTGATTACTTTGATTTTTTAAAACGGAAGACCCTTCTCCAAAAAAAAGAATGTTTGAATTTTGTAATTAATGAATTATTGATAGATCACGAATACGCACTTTAAGAGCTGCCGCAGGCTTCACACTAATACAAAACTCGGCAATTTTTAGAATTAAAACCGGGATTTTTCGCTGGTAAAGAAGCCGAATTAAATTTTTTACTAATTTTTCGGTTCATTTTTTTAAATTTATTTCTCCTATTTTTCCTGTTTGGTAATTCTCTTCTGCAAAAGCTTTAATTTATAACTGCTGAAATGGGCAAGAATTAAGTTTTTCAATTTTTACCCTTAATCCAGTTTTAAAAATTGCTATTTTAAAACGCTTGACACATTCTCATTTCCCATGGCATGTTCCATATCCGATAATTGTGGCATTTCATTGCCATCTGAAGAATCACCGGGATTCTGATTTGGACTTGCAAATCCACATTTTTTTCAAAATATTTTCTTTATAAATATGGATCTCGAGAGTTTGTATTTGGTAATCTTCGAATGAAAATCGCCAAAGTTCAACACTCTTAGGCGCTTTGTGACGGTGGGATTTAGGTGTCACTGATTGAACATTATAATTTTTCAGCGCCAAAAATCTTAGATTTCTGCAATTTCGTTTGGTAATGACAAATGGTAATCCCATTATGAGTCATTTTGAGCGTCGAAAATCTCCCTTTGGACAAATTTTGGAAGAAAAAATAGGATATTATTGTTCGAAAATAATTTAAAAATTAAATATTTTAATTTATATTTAAAATACTGTATTTTTTCATATTTTCACGATTGAAAAGGTGCTTTGAAGGTCATTTTTTCATGACTTTAGTACTCCAGTTCGAAATCATGACCTCTAGACGAGCTAGCGTAGTTTTTTTTTTGTTTTTGTTCTTTTTTTTTTTTTTTCTTTTTTCCGCACACTCGATAAAATTGAATACGCAGGCGGCTGAGATTATTGCGCTTTAAAAACCAGTTCAATCAACACCTGGCCACACGCAATTGTGACGCGTAAAAGTGTTGGGGCGAAAGGTTTCGCGGGCCATAATCAACATATTCTAGTCAGTTTATGAGCAGTTGGCGTAGACGTTCGCCTGCGTANCCTATGTCGACAATTGAAAGAAATGATTTCTTTCCAGAGTTTTAAATTTTTTTGATTGATCAAGAGAAATTGACTGTTGAAATAGAAAAATTGACATTTGGCTTGGTATGACCTTATCGTCGTTATAGTTTTTTTTCTTACTTGCTTTTCTAAGTGGGTTTTTTGATATTCGGCTATATTTGAAGAATTGGCGGAATATTGAAACAAAAAATGAAAGTATAGGTTTATCATAAGAGCGATATTTTTTCGAAAAGTAACTATTTTCAAAGTTTCTTAATACTGTGGTTTCTGAAAACCATTAATATGAAAACTTTTTTTGTGTTCTTCACCCATATTTTTACGAAAGACAGGTGTTTTATAGAAAATTTTGAAAATATACCATTTGGTTTTGTTCCCCAAATTGTCCTTATAGAGGGACGGACCAAAATAAAAAAGCGTATGTTTTGGGCATATTTTCCCCACAATTGTTCTTAGAGGGTGTCCTTATATACCGAAACCAGAGTAACTTTAGTTGAATGTATTTTTGGCACTATGCCATAGAGTTATTAGATATTCATCTAAAAATTAAAACGCTTTAGGAGCCCCTGGAGAACGAACTTAAGGGGGTAGCAGCGATGTGGCAGATTGGTACATTTTTCTGAGTGATATATGAAAGAAAAAAATTGAAAATTTATTTTTTTACTTTTTATCTTCAATAAAAGAGTCCATTCTTGCAAACGTTTATATTTTTAATAACTTAACCCCCTCACACCCTTTGACTATCTAAAGGCAAAAAAAATTTCGGGAGCCAAAACGGCGCAGAAATAACATCGTCACAGACCTACAATTCAAATATGTCAGTTTGCAATTTTATTTCCAAAAATATTGTTGAATATTTTATACGATGAGCCGTTCGAAAGTTATTTCTTCCTACTTTTTTTAGGATTTTCGTCAAAATTTCTTAAAAAATTAATTGTGTGAAAACGATACATAATATCGAAATTCTGAGGAAGCAAGTTTTTAGGAAAGTATTTGAGGATTCTTTTGATACAAGTTTATTTCATCTGTAGTCTCTATACGAAGAATAGTTTTTTCACAAGTGATTTTTATGAAACTCAAAATANGTCCTGACTATCACAAAAATGACGCCTTTTACACCCGTCATAAAATTTCAAAAAATTGAGTGCCAAATGGCACTTACCAGGCAAGTGTTGAAAATTTCATTAATAGTTTAAAAATGATAATCGAGCGATCATCTCATTAGTTGACATACAGAAATTTGATAGATACCAACACATTTAATTTCTGATTTTGCCTGATTTTTAATGAAGAGTTCAAAAAACTACTAATGAAAAATTTTGGGCTTGATTTGCGAAACATTTTCATAATTTTTCTAAAAAAGTCGACAAAAAATGACAATTAAACATATTATGAT
>SCLH01000324.1:2270-13665 GCA_004367855.1 Oikopleura vanhoeffeni | reverse complement strand
TTTTCAGAATTTCTATAACTTGTTTCGTTTTCTTTTGAGCCCCGATCTAAAATCTCAAAAACCGTTGAGTACCCCCTTAAAGTACCAAACAGATTAAAGAAAAATAATTTTATAATTAATTTAATAAATAAAGTAAAATAATTTTCTGTTTTTTAAAAACTTAAAATTAACAATTTGATAATCTCAACAGTAGAGAAAATAATTTTAAAAATCGTGCAATTCGGACCAACTTATTTTTTATTTTCACAAACTATGTGTTCGTTTGAGGAATCTAAGAATTCAATCGGATGAGTCGTTTCTAAAGGCCGAAATGTAAAAGGTTTGAACACCCTATCGCCAAATAAGAATACATTTTTTTTGAAAATTTCGAAAATCATTCGAAAGTTCAAAATGAAGTCGTTGCCCCAAAACAGCATAATATACAATTTTTGAAGACTTTTAGCATTTCATAGTAACCTTATTGACTTGTCAAATAAAGGACCATTTCCTGTGATACTAATATCGGCCATGATTAGTTTTCCTTCCCCATTTTTAATTTTTTCCATTGACCAAGGATCTTCTGTGGGAACTAGAGACCATGGTGAATGAATCAGATATAAATCAATATATTCACAATTTAAACTTTTTAATTGATGTTCAACTGCTTTTCTAGCAAATCCTGTCTGCTATTTTTGGGATTAAAGGGACCTCAACAAATTCGAAAATTTAAATAAGAACTCAAAAACTTCTAATGCAAAATAATCGGAAATTTAAAAAGTTAAAAACATTTTTAAAATCATTCGACATTACCGCAGTAAAAATATGGATACCGAGCGAAAATTATTTGTAATGAGAAAATTTTAGTTCAGATTTAAATTTTTAAATTGGTGTGATTTTCACAAAAATCGAAATTGTTCTGCATAAGTTGTTCATTTTTTTAAATTATTTGAGGGGAATCCACAAGAAAAATAAATAAAAATCACAATTTTAAAATTTTTCATAGGTAGCCAGATATTTTTCGAATGCTTTTTGAAAATTTATGACAATTTTTATCAAAAAACTTCCGAAATTCACCAAAAATATAAAGTGTAGTAATATACTGTATATTATATTTACGGATGACAAAACATAAAAAATAAACATATACTAGTATATTTTTCAAGCTCATTTTAAGATAAAAAAGTGTGCGCCTGCCGAGATTCGAACCCGTCAAAAAAATATTTCGATTTGTATCCAGTGAAAAAGCAATATAAATGAGTTAATATTTGTGTATAACATTGGTTCACTTTTGATTGTCTATAACTTGAATCCGAAACTTATGATGATCAGCGAGCTTGGAAGTGATAAAAATGTCTTTTCTGGCAATCAGCCCTCCGCTGATACAGTCGTTCACAGCTTTCCCAACAGCGTCCTCATTTCTGTAGTGAAAGGCAGTATCAATATGCCTATAAAATATTCATTTATTAAGGGGGTGGTTGGCCACTACTGGTAGTCCCTACGTACAACCAAAATAACAAGAAAATTTTGATGTTTTTTTTAACGTTTTTCTGTGATTGAGTTAGAAAAACATATGTTTTAAAGGTTTGTTGAACTTACTATTAAAAATCGTAACAAATTAAGCACATTTAAAAAAAATATATTTCGAGGTTTGGGTCAAATTATTAAATACAGGCTTTTCTGAAGTTTTTGTCGTGCTTGTTTTGGGATAGGCTGTCCCGGATAGGTTTAAATTTGCGCAGTTTTGAAAATGTAACCTAGGAGGAGATTATTTTTTTTTGAAAAAGTCGCATTGTAATGGTTATGTATACTAGAGTGTATTTATGAAAAAATAAACTTTTGCTAAAGATACTAGTTCTGCCGATGGGTAACCCAAATAATATCCTAAAACGTCTGTCTGAATAATTTTTAATCGTGAATATGTAGGGAGAAATCCTGGGATTTGGAAAAGGAGACATATTGATCGTCTGCTCATGATTTTTGGGGAGTATATAAAATTGACCTCAAAGGGAAAGGATTTGATTTGAAAAAAATCTAACATCTAGTGGCCGTAGCACCAAAAATATTTTTTTAGTTTTTAAAAATAGTTAATTCAGAATACGTCAAAATCGGAACCACCGAAGACCGTTCTCAAAAAAAGATTGTTTTTATTGTAATTATGGTCCTCCTGCCCCGGCTCGCGACAATTTATTTGCATACTTGAATGAATTATTGATAGATCACGAATATCGCACTTTTAGAGCTCCGCAGGCTTCCACACTATACTAAACCGGCAATTTAGAATTAAAACCGGGATTTTCACCGATAAAAAACCAAATAAAATTTTTTTACTAAATTTTCGTTCATTTTTTTAAATTTATCTCCATATTTTCCCGTTTTGGTAAATCTCCTCCTCCAAAAGTTTTAATTTATAGGCTATAAATTATAGCGTTAAACTTGCTGAAATGCGCAAAAAGATTTAAGTTTTCCCAAATTTTACCTGTAACCAGTTTTAATTGCTATTTTAACAGCTTGAACACATTCATCATTTCTCATGGGCCATGTTCCNATAAAAATATGGAATCCGAGAGTTTGTATTGCGTAATCTTCGAATTGAAAATCGCCAAGTTCAACACTCTTAGGCGCTTTGTGACGGTGGGATTTAGGGTGTCACTGATGGGACATTATAAATTTTTCAACCAAAAATCTTAGATTTATCTGCAATTTAGTTTGGTATCCATTATGAGTCATTTTGAGCAAGTCGAAAATCTCGCATTTTGACAAATTTTGGAAAAAAAATAGGATAAATTTATTTTTCGAAAATAATTTAAAATATAATATTTTATTTATTATTTAAAATACTGTATTTTTCATATGTGCTCACGAAATTTGAAAAAAAGTGATTTGAAGGTCAAATTTTCATGACTTTAGTACTCCAGTTCTGAAAATCATGACCTCAGACGAGCTAGCGTAGTTTTTCCGCAAACTCGAATAAAATCTGATCACCCTGAGATTATTGCGCTTTACAGTTCAACAACCACCAATTGTGACCGGTAAAAGTGTTGGGGCGAAAGGTTTCGCGCCATAATCAACATATTCTAGTCAATTATATGAGCAGTTGGCGTAGACTACGCCGCGTAGTAGTTAGCGCGACTCGACGATCTTTCCGTTACCTGGGTTCGACTCCCGGACTTCTCAAACATTTTTCTATGGTGATAACTCAACAAAAGCTCAAGATAAATTCAACTAAAAGAATCATCAAGACAGACTTTCTGATGAACATACTGTTTGTTACATACAGTTACTGTATTACAGTATACATATCCTTTTTCAACCTAACTCCATCTTGAAAATGCTAACTATCTCTATAGCGCGTGTTCCAATCCCACCAATGTTGTATTAGTGATTGTCTTAGTGATCGCTTGAGTAATTACACACCGATCAACTTTGGCGGTTCTAATATCAAGCACCCTTGCCTATAATCATACTCAAGACAATCACTAAGACAAGATTAGTGGGATTCGAACACACGCTATAAAGATAGTAAGCATAATAAAAATCGTCAGCAATTTCTTAAAAAAAGAAAATCCGTTTATAAAATCACCGATCATTTAACTTGAAATTTATAATTTTTTCGAAACAAATTTCAAGAAAAATTCCGAGCCAAATGATAGGCAATTTCAAAAACGGATTTTCATTTTTAAGCAATTGCTGACGATTTTTACGAAATTTTTTTGAACAGATAGTAATATTTTTATAGCTACAATTAAAACGTAAATTGAAAAGAAAAATTACGGCTCCTATCTTACCATAGCACTTTTAGTGTTCATAAATCACCTATGGTTTATAACTGCAAATATGAGACATATCCTTTTACCAACGGAACTCCATTTCGAAAACGTTTACTATATCTATAACGCGTGTTCGAATCCCACTAATGTTGCCTTAGCGACTGTCTTGAGTAGGATTGTAGGCAAAAGTGCTTGATATTGGGACCGATAAATTTGATCGGTGTGTAATCACTTAGAAAACATTAGTGTGATTCGAACTAGAGATAGTAAACGTTTTTTATATGGAGTTTCGTTGGTAAAAGGATATGCAAATTTTGATTTTAAAACGCCTACACAATTTTCAAATTGACAAATCAAAGAACTGCATTTCAAAAACTTATTTGTATTTTAACTGGTCATTTATTATAGTTATACAGACTGTAATCTAAATTAAATTCTGATATTGGCTGGCAGACAAAATATTTTCCGTTTTTATTAAGTGCACATTGTGTATTTCGATCACACATATCGACTCCCGCAATTAATGATGGATTACATTTTTGGCCACTTTTGAGTTCACATACTATCGTGCAAAATGCAAAATCGAACATTGTGTTTTTACATCCAGCTTTTGATGGATAGCCGTTTGATAATATTTTCCAATCTGATCGACGTCCCTAATCAAAATGTAAGTCATTGCTAATGATGACTCATTAGCACCTGAAAAGAGGTTTTTAACGGGGTTGGAGGTGGATAAGCTCAACACTTAGTCAATTCGAAATAAAGAATTTAAAATTGTAAAAATGCGTATCGACTGTATTGACTAAAGGGGTTTTTTTCAAAAATAGTAGAATAGAATCTAAAATTTTCAAAACTTGAACATTTTTTCTGTTTAACTCGCATTAATAAAAAGTTTTCAACGGTTAATATCGAGAATGAAACTTCGATAAGAGTAGTCACTCAGCGTCATAACTGTGACGCGTCATGACGTCAGAAAAAATAGTGACCGATCAAATCACACGATTCCCAGATGAAAATCGGCCGAAGGCCGATAAAAGGGGATTTTGTGATTTATATTCAAATTTGTTAAAAAATGAGCCTAAAACGGCCGACAAAAGGAGATTTTGTGATTTATATTCAAATTTGTTAAAAAATGAGCAAAAATCAGCCGAAGGCCAATAAAAGGGGATTTTGTGATTTATATTCAAATGTGTTAAAAAACGAGCCAAAAACGGCCGACGGCTGATAAAAGGGGAATTTAAATTTTCAATTTGAATTTTTTAATAAAAGAGCCCCAAATCGGCCGAAGGCCGATGAAAAGGCATTTTCTGATTTTTATTCAAATTTGTTAAAAAATAAGCCAAAAACCGCCCGAAGGCCGATGAAAGGGAATTTGGTGTTTTTAATCCAATTGCGTTGGAAAATGAGCTCCAAATCGGCCGAAGGCCGATAAAGGAGGATATTATATTTATAATTAAATTCTGTCGAGAATTAAATTTTTATAAAAGTCATATTTGATTTTTTTAAATTCGGAAAAAATAAGGAAAATTAAGTTTTTGCGATGATTTCTAATTTAAAAAAATTTAAATATGGCTTTTAAAAAAATTTAAATTCTAAAATTTTGAAAAAACTAAGCAATTTTAAAAATTCTCAAATTTTAAACAACGGTTTCAAATTTTGGAGAAAAATATCAAATTTTGGAAAAAAATATCAAATTTTGGAAAAAATATCAAATTTTGGAAAAAAATATCAAATTTTTTTTTTAATTTTTTTTTCAAAACTTAATAAAAAACATAAAATTCCCATTTATCGGCCTTCGGTCGATTTGAGGCTCATTTTCCAATAAAATTAAATTATAAATATAATATCGTCCTTTATCGGCCGCTTTTAGGCTCATTTTTCAACAAAATTAAATAATGAACATAAAATCTCCTTTTATCGGCCGATTTGAGGCTCATTTTCTAACAAAATTTAATTATAATTAAAATATCCTCCTTTATCGGCCTTCGGCCGATTTGGGGCTCATTTTCCAACAAAATTTAATTATAATATACTCCTTTATCGGCCTTGGGCCAATTTGGGGCTCCTTTTTCACCAAATTTAAATTTTAAACATAAAATCCCGTTTTATCGGCCGATTTCATCAAATCGAGAAAACTCTCAATTTTTTCCTAAAAAACGGTATTTTTTATTGAATATTTTGTACGTATTTAAAACTATCTGTTGATTCTCATCAGATATACCGAATCGTACAAACGTATTGAGTAGAACAGAGCAGTTATTGAGATAAATATACTGGAGCTATGTTAGAAATGGGTGGATGTTTCTGAAATCTTGGGAGTGATATTATATATACTTAATTCAATTGCATGGAAAAATAATGATAAATGAAGAAATTTTAGGTGTCACGCTTTCAATATATAGCAATTTTTCGTTTTTTTTTCAATGTTTTTAATTATATAAACAGAGTACAAATCGGTAGTTTGTGGTAATCACTTAGATAATTATTGAAATGTAACAACCTTTTTTTGAAATTAATGTCCAAATTATGTATGTTTTGGCTTCCAAGAACCTCGATTTTTGCGAGAAGAAAAAATATGCCACGTAAAGGGAGAAAAAATAGGTAATGCCCGTTTATCAACAGATAATTTTTTATTAGTCACAATTAACCGCCTGTGTGCTTGAGTTCAGTACCAGGTTTTGGTTAATACATCTAGATGATAGCGTGTCATATTACCTTTTTGAGAATTGGGTTGAAATGTTATATAGAACGTCCTTCTCCAACTGGGAAAAAAAAAAATTGGCTGAATTTTTTTGAGATTTTCAGACGAGTTGAAACACAAATTATCGAAAAATTTTCAAATTATTTTTTAAATTGTCTGAAACGTCTGCAAAAAACGTCTGAGAAGAATACTTAGAAAAAAAATTCGAAAATCGCTCAATAAATGGAAGGTTTTGTTCGAAAGCAGTTTATTAAACCACGTGATATACACGTCATAGCTCAGTCTATTTATTCATAGCTGCACTGTTCTACTCATTACAGTTTGTTCTCGGACGTATTATGATGCGAATCACAGATAGTTTTCATACGTACAAAATTATAAAATACCGATTTTTTAGAAAAATTGCGTTTTCTCGACGTTGATGACATAATTTTGATGAAGTCGGGCGATAAACGGAAGATTTTATGTTATTAAAATTTTTAATTCGTGGAATAGGAAGCCCAAACGGCAAGGCGAGTAAACCGGAGGTATTATTAATTGAAATTTTGTTGAAACTGAAGCCCAAGAGTCGGCGAAGGCCGATCAATCGAGGAATATTTTAATTTATAATTAAATTTTAGTTGGAAAAATGGCCAATCGGCCGAGGCCGATAAAAGGGATTTTATGTTACATTATTTAATTTTGTCTGAACAAATGAGCCTAAAGCGGAAGACAAGATATAAGGTACGAATTGGTTATATTTATAGAGTTGAACATTTAATTAGACATGAGCTCGATCGACGGAAGGCGATTAAATGGGATTTTATGTTTTTTCTTAAGTTGTTGAAAATAAAAATTATGAGTTTTTTGTTCCAAAATTTAGATAATTTTTTCACCAATATTGAAGTTTTGGTTGCCAAATTCTGAAAACGTTGTTTAAAATTGTGAGGGGAAATTTGCTGTAGCAACCCTATGCTTGATATTTTTCTCAAAATTAAGACTTTACGATGTTTTTTAAACCCATAATTTCAAGATGTTTGTTAANCCCCAAGAAGTTTCAGAACAATCCACCCATTATTTCTATAAGTCGATATTAATGGTGGAAGTGCTAGCTATAGAGATAGTAAGCGTTTTTGAGATGGACTTCTGTTGGGAAAACGGTATTACCACTAAAGTAAAAAATCGACGTGAGTGATTCTTTTGGTGGTAAATAATTCTAACCTTCAACGTTGACCAGTCATTCGCGGTTAACCGGGTGATTGTAATGAAGAGCTTGTCCTCCGGATCCTAAGTTCAAATCAACATTGAAAAAAATCTAAGACTTTTTACTTGGCTGTCACCTGTCAAGGCCAAAATCGAGACTAAGAGCGGTTAAAAAAATCCAAGGTAGCCATTCCTGATAATTTCTTGTGAAAAAAATATTTTTGAAAATTTTCGAAAATTTTTCGAGATTTTTTTCAAAATTTTGCGAAATTGGAGATTTTTACATAAACCTTTTCACATAACCAAAATATGACGTAACAAATATACAAAAAATTAACGTGACTTTATAACGGTCAGATGATTTTTTGCATATCTAAGATAGGGATCCCCTGTTCCTTCGGTTCGCGTTTGTGGTTGAACTTCTTTTCGAATCTCTTATTGGTCAAAAAACTGAAATCTCTCACTGGTCAAAAGCAGGTCAAACACGAACGCGAACCGAAGGAACAGGGGATCCCTATCTTAGATATGTCGTATAGAAAAAAACTTAAAATTTTAAAGGTCTAAGGTAAAAACCACATAAATTCTCTACAAAGTAAGCCAATAAAATTTGTACCCATTTTTGACTTCTGATATATTTTCTCTAAGAACCCCCCTCCCTATCCCATAAATTACCCTACTCGTATTTCACGTCTATCCGCCAAGGAGTTTAAACCGTCAAATTGAGATCAATTAGGACTGTCACACTGTGTGACTCACAGATCAAAAAATGACGTAACTTTATTCCAGAAAAAAAATGTCAGTTACCCACGTGTCAAGCAGACCCTAAATCACCAGGTCAATAAAATGATAAACATTTCAGATATCAGTTTTATAGATTTTTTCAAATTTCCGCCGTCAGTATTTTCTCAGAATAAAATTTTCTAAATTCAGAGTCGAATCCTTTCAAAACAAAGTTCTAGAAGTAAAAATCCGCAAGCTAAGTTTTTTCGCGTAACTCGGGCCAAATCTAAGAAATAATCATTCTAGAATTAAAATCTTACATTTTTTAAAACGTCAATTTCAATTTCAAATTTCGTCCATTTGCACTCATCAGCCACACGCATCGCGGCCCCTGCAGCGAATAATAATCTAAAAAATTTCATTTTTTTTGTTCAAATTTTCCCTTTGAATTATATCCTGCTGTAATTTGAATCCGACTTTTCAATATTGCGAAGAATTTGATACTGCACATTTATATACAGTATGTCAGACGATTCTCAGACGATTGAAACTTGATTAGGGCCCGATACGAAACAAGACGCTGTCTTTGAACCCTAAGGATCTATCTAATAGATTGCTTTGTCTGTCGCGGATAAACATATTTAATCGTTTAGGTGATATACAGTAAATTAGGGTTTTAAGCAGGGGTCGGCAGAACTTCTTCGGATCGAACTCGATCAGATCGGATCGAACTTGATCGGATAGACAAATACTTGATCGGATCGACTTTGATCCGATCCGATCAGGTTTTTAAAATCTACGATCCGATCAAGTTCGATCCGATCAGGTTATTAAAATTTGCGATCCGATCAAGTTCGATTAGACCAGGTTTTTAAAAATGTGCGATCTGATCAGGTTTTTCAAAACGGTATGCCGACCCCTGGTTATAAGGGACTCGGGATTCACGAATCTTTTACATCGATTACGATCCCGAATATAAGTTTTTTCTTTAAAAAGTATGGGATTTTTTTTCTTGGGCTCGGGGACCGGAATCGATATAGATAATAGTTGCCATAAGTTTAATCTACGAATCTTTTATATCGATTACGATCCCCAAGTCCCAAAAATTGTTTTATTTTACAAGAATTAGGAAAAAAGTGTTTTTGGACTGGGTAATTGATATGAATGATGGTAAATACAAGAGCAAATTAATACAAAAAATAAGGGCAAGTTCACCGCTCAAAACGGCTTCCCCAATAAGTATTGTATGCCATTTTCCGAAAATTTCAAGGTGAAGAGCAAAAACATTATTATTTAACATAAAAGATTGATTTGGTGCATTTTTATGACAAAACAACTGCAGTAAATGTAGGAACCACCATACTCTTAATTAAAAAATTATGACATTTTTTGATTGATTTTTATTAGAAAATTCCCATATTATGGAATCATTGTAAAGAATATTTTTTACTCATTCTCGAAGTTATTGATTACAGAGCATGGATCTTGTCTATCAAAAACGGTTCCAATAATATCTTTACTGGAATATAGGGAGCAAGTTTCTTTACCATTACACTGAGCACTCGCGTAATTAATAACGTCAACATATATTTGTCACAAGTTGTAGTATATTCATTACCGCCGCTGCATACATCTTTATTCCATCGTCCATATTCTGCTCTTTGAATGGTGATAGTGCCCCCTACCGAGCAATAATAACTCGGCAGCAGTTTTTCATTGCCAGGATTGTTCACATGCCGTAGCTCGGAACGGAGTAGTCGAATCTCGGCCATACATGTCACCGACATAATCGCTGTAACGACGATTTTTCTTTACCATTTTGATCGTACAGAGAATATTCGCAGAAATCGATAGATTTGTCCACTTTATGGCACGTTTGCCACATTAAGATTAGTCGGAGACGATCAAGTCGTTTGTACTACAAATAATATTAGCGATACAGTCCCTGACCCCTAAAATTGCGTCTCTAAAACTGCGTTAAATCTCCTCTGATTCATAGGCTAGATAGTAAACGTTTTTGAGATGGAGTTTGGTTGGTAAAAGGATATTGTCGCAAAATTAAAAGGAAATTGCCATTCCAAAGGCTAGTCTCACCATATTTCTCCCTTTCTTTATATAATAACAAGATTTAATCATGTACAGTATGTAAGATTTTTGCTCCTATTTTCCCAATTTGGATAACTTGCTATCCGTCAATGAGAACGATCAATTTTGGCAAATACCTACGTCTTTTCCAGATTGAACCAATCAAAACGGTGAAATTCAGATTTGTCCAACTTGGAAAAACAGGAAGAAAAATCTTACATACTGTATATTAGTAAACAAACGTTTTTCAACCACTTGATCGCTTTAAAAAAAAATTCTGATAATTAAATGCTTTATTTTCAAAGACTGGATCGGACAATCAAATAGTGTTCAAATGGTAGGTAAAGAGATTTTTATACCCTGTGTTACTAAAGTAACTTCATTTTCGTAATTTGATCATAATTATTTGATTTTTTTTTAATATTAATTCAAAACTTCTGAAGCACGTGAGTAACGTGACGTAACAAGTTGGTGACATTGGTAATGCCCAATCAAAACTGTGACGTCAGCAATTTATACTTCATCGATTCTAGTACGGACCAATCGAATCAAACGATTCTTAAAAAGAGTTAACAACACATTTTCTCTAAAATTCCTTCAAGGGTTGTTCCCTCGAGTTTGAAATGTTTCATTTAACATGTGTTGTCAATAATTGGTGAATTCGATCAACCGATTGAATCGACGAAATAATTGCTCCGTAATTTTAATTTCAGCCTATTATGTAAAGAAAATGTGCTGTCAACTAAATTTTAAGAATCGTGTGATTCTATTGGTCAATACTCGAATCGACGAAATTTAAATTATCAACTTATTTTAATTGTTTCTGAGTCCGAAATATTCAAATAATACAACCAATTAGAATGGAGTAACTCTAAATGAACTCGTAAAAAACTTGCGATCAACATCAACATAATATTTCAATTATATCAATCATGATGCCCGAAGAACACTCAATTTTTTT
>SCLH01000323.1:226063-238643 GCA_004367855.1 Oikopleura vanhoeffeni | reverse complement strand
TGAGAAAGAAAAAGATAGACACACGCCTACGCATGATTCTTCTTCTTACTGATTCTTATGTAATCAGTGTTCCGGAAGTTTGGACTTCTAGGACTGCTTTATTTAAACCTGAGGCCCATTTAAAATGCAATAAAAGTCTTAGAAATTCGTGACGATTCTTTTAAGGGGTCTTCCAAAGTTCTTTTTAGAACTTTTGAAAAAAACATTACGAGTTAATTTACAAACGTTACTCAAATTACGTCAAAAATTCGTAGGGTCACTTCAAACGTTGTTTTAAATTTTTTTCTCAGTTACACCAAGTCGAATAAAACAGGTGACAAATATATTCAAAAATACGGTTGAATATTTTCATACACTAAATCCTTATTCTCTAAAAAATAGATCACGTGACGTTTTGGAATAATTATTTATGTTCAAAATCTTAAATAGTGTTTATTGGTCCCAAAAATTTTTTGGCAATTGTCACATTGTACTTTAACTGAAAACAATGATTTCTAATTGAAGTCACGTAATCGTTTTGACTTTGGTTTGTAATGGGAACAAAGTCTTTAAAAACTTTAACCACAATTCACTTCTATCAAAACATTGATTAGCAATTTTTGGAAAAAAAAACAAGTACTTACTTTTACCAACTTTCCTTTAAATATACGGTCACCACGTATCATTTTCGGGCTTGATGTAATGAAAAAAATGTCTTAGAATTTTTTCTTGATCACTATAAAGGTTTAATTTTGTATTTAAAAAATTTTTTGCAAAATATAAGATACTGAATACAGAAAATAAAAAAAAAAACGCACAACTTATTTGTTCAAGTTATCGTAACTTTTATAACTGATCTTTCATCAATATTAAGCGATCGTAAATGCTTATTAAATGTTGTGGCATTAACGCTGGCAAAATACGAGTCTACGATCGTTATAATCAAAATAGAATCGACACAAATTTTATGACGCCTTTGACTTGATAAAAAATTGAATTTCTTTTTTTCTGGCTAAAATAAACGCCTATCTTTGCCTAGTAACGTTTGAAAAAAGCCCTATCTTTTCCTTATAACTATACGCCCATCGCCAGGACACGAATAAATTATTTTCACAAGCGTTAGTTTTGCGGAGCTTACTTAAGTTTTATTCCGGTCATCTTACGGATAACTACGCCCACCCCGCTGTTTAACGTGATTCAAATAGTTCTGAAATAAATATTGTTTCTCAATACTAAATCTAGAAGTCTATTCTAATTATGACGATTTGAAATAAATAATTTTCAAAAGTCAAAAATCGGTTTCATATCTGGTTTAGCTATCTTTATGAGATTTTGTCTGTCTTTTTAAGACCCAAGGATTTTCTTGGTTTTGAGATTTTTTTCAAAAAAAAAATTGTTAAAGTCGAAAATACCTTTTAGTCCCGGTTTTCACGGAGTAAAATAACGGTATCAGAAAAAATAATTGGACTCGACACGAAGGTTTCCTAACAGCAGATTTTTTGCACGTTATCCGAATGCACAGCTGGTCAAATTATCCGGAAATTACCTACCGGTACCGGAAGTCCAAATTTCATTCATTTACTATGACCAAAAGATGCGCATTTATCTGTCTCTTTCTCAATCAAATTTAAAAGTTTTTTTCTTTTTCAGTTATTTGGAATTTATTATATTAACAAATTTTCGTTTTCGAGAAGATTTTAAGTTTAATAACACGAATTTGCAGTTTTCTGAATTTTTAATGTTTTCTAATTTAGTACTTATTTTTACATAGTCACAAATTCATAAAAAACTATATAACTTATGGGACTTTAATCTCGGTACCTGTAACTTTAAAAATATTAATCAAGCATAGTCACCCATTTTTGTAACATATGCTTAAGTGCGGCTTTTCAACTCAACAAAATTATCGTGTACCAAACAAAATACATTGTTTAATATGTGTATGGGTTCAAAACAACAAATGCTGGCAATATCATCAAAATGAAGATTAAGATGTTGAATCAACCTCGGATTTTAAAACGATTACAATAAGAAAATCTCAGAGTTGTAAAACAACATAGAACCTCCTACGTCATTTAGTATCCTGAAATTATCGATGATTATCAAATGCAATTCTGTTTTCAGACAATGCTGCTAATTACAAATTGGAAAAACTTGCGACTTAAAAACAAATTGCAGTTCGGCTGATAAAACATCATAAACAATTTTCAAGGTTAAAATTCAATAGTTATCTATATTGTTAAATAAAAATTAGAACCAAGCATGGAAAATCTATTTGACTCCATAGGTCTCGAATCAAAAATGCTTTCGAACTTCGAATACTGAAGGATTCCTAACTCATGGCTAGAAAATTTATTCATATATATATAATCAGAACATTCGTTTCTCAAAACCGATTCAAAAAAAACAGAAGATTACATTCGACATTTTTTACTGTAATTTTTAAATTATTTTCAAATTTGAATTAAACAAACAATTATTTTATATACTAAAATTGACCTTAAAATTAAGAAGACAACATGAAAACAATGGTCAATGTTTAAACCACGATACACATTCAAAATATGTCAGCACATAAGTTTCACATTCATCGAAGGCTTAAACAAAAGGTCAGAAAATAAGAATGCATAAGCTTCCATGATGAACTGCTAGAACAAATCGGTAAAATTTTCTCTTGCACATTCGAGTTCTAATTTAGTTCATCTGTTTAGTCTGATAAACGAAATTTTGTTCTTGAAGTAGTCAACTGTCCATCGAGTCCATACTCGAATTCATCTTTACTATTCAACATCCTTATGTTTAAACTTTTGCATAATTATACTCTTAATAAATAATTTTTAAAACTATAATAGTAAGACAATCTTCATACTGAATATCAGCAAATATGTAACAAAAAATACTATTTCCCTAGCGCCAACTGTGGTCAAAATCGATCCTTCTATGAATAATTAGTCACCAGGAAACATCACTTGCGCAATTATTGGAAGGTATAAAATCTGAAATATCTACTTCGGTTTTCCTCAGGATATAATTCTCCTCATTTATACCTTAGTTGATTAGTACCGTTTCAGAAACCTGTAATTGCATGCTTTTGTACATGTAATTAATGTTAAATTAATTCGGTACGGTATGTATACCTTACCTATGTGTTGACAGCTGGGATCGATAAACGTTGCAAAAATTCCCTTTCTGTAGAAGAACTCCTGCGCTGTCAAATCAACTATTTGTATCTTCTGAACCGCTTTATATTTGACTCCTGCTTAGAACCCAGACTAAAACGTCCTTCGACCTTTAAACACTGTTTTTTTTGAAAAAAATCTTCAATAACCAAAAAAAATCTCTACAAATAGCTTAAAACATTGAAACCGATTTTGACTTTTGAAATTTCTTATTTCAAATCGTCACTGGGCAGTTCAGATAAAATGGTACATTACTAATAAGGTGCTTGGCAGATTGCGAACAGCTTGCGTGGCCACGCGTGGGCGGAGCGCTAGCTTCACAGTGGCTAAGTCCAACCCCATTGGCTGACTTCAGATCTAGTTCCAACCATGTACATTATTAGTATAGTAGATGGTATTATTAGGGGTGTATTACTTAGAGAATGAATGTTTCTATCAATGAGCGCCTGCTTGAAAAAATGACCATTTTTGTTATGAAATCCATAGGAAAAAGATAATCGAACGCGCTCATTGGGTGAATGAAGTTTATCTCACGATTCCCTTTTTTATAGCCATTTAACATAAACTGCATTGTATTTCAGAGGCGTTTTTCTGATTTGCGTCAAATAAAAATTTACCAAAGATTAATTAAATTTGAATATACCTTGGCGGTTTATCAAGTCCAAGTTATCTTTTTAGTTTTTATCACCGTTTTATTTCAATAAAAATGTCGATTAAATTATCATACGTACGTTGCATAATTTAAATTGAAAACTCATCTTCCAAAAAGACGGCTTGATTATAATCAGTAAAAATTTATTCGACAGTCCCTTTGGGACTATATTGAGAAAATAATGCATTTTGTGGCACAAGAACTTCACATTGTAAAGTTCACAACACATAACCCAGGATTATAATTACAATCAACTGATTAATTAATTATCGAAAAAGATCCTAACGCTGGATCCAGAGTTAATTATTCTGACAGTTTTTTTTAATCTGGAGACAAAAGGTTGGTTTGTATCTCAGGATCTTTAAGAAAATAATAGGGGTAGCGGTCATTTTTTAATAGTTTTGTGAAACTAATTATTAAATATATTTTTTTCAGTTTGGTAGATTGTGTTTGGTAATATTCTAACTATACTGAAAATAATATCATGAGTAGAAATATACCAGGTTAAATTTTGGGTAATATTGAAGGTAATCTACCCAGTTGATAGATGCCGTTAATTTTGGCATAGATTTGTGTCACAAAAGTATTATTGGAATTATATTTTTAACCAAATTATTTTACAAATTATTAGCTTTTCTTTGAAATTCAGAACGGTTTCAGGAAAAACTGACCTTTAAATTAATTTTCAGAAAATACATCTTAGAATTTCAATTTTTCAAAAAATCTGGCAAAAGTGATCAATTACAACTCTAATCAGGGAAACCATTATTTGTGTGGTTTCCATTTAGTTTGAAACTAGGAACTTGGACTTTCCATATAGGTCATTCAGATAAAAGGGTCTTATTAATCTGAAAATTTAGGACCTAGGGTATTTTTGGGCGCTGAAAATTTTTGTCAACATTTTTTTTTTGCTCCAACCACTGAGTGGCGCTGTTTTAGGTGCTCAAAAACCGGGGTTTTTGACTTTTAAAAATCAAGGCAATTGCATATCATAATTTTCCGTCCTAAGTATTTTTTCGATGTAAGTATAAATTTTGAGATTTATAGGATTTTTTATCGGGAAGCTGATTTTTAGCTCGGGAGCCTTTTACTGTATAGTCTATACATGATTCACTTTGAACAAAAACCGATCAAATTTATTTCTGAACAAATTTTTGTTTTTTGGGAAATTTCAGAACATGTAGATAAAGCGGCAAAATGACAACTTTGTGAAACAATATTTGTAGCACTATCCTGCTCGAGTTCATTATAATTAACTTGATTATCTCCAATTCCTTCTAGTACGATATCTCTCCATTGAGGTTTACGGGGTGGAATGACGAAAGGTTGTGTAAAACTGTGTAAGGTTGCTGTACTACCTCCAGAAGTGAAATTGCCTAGTGTTTTATTAACCTTATTTCCTTCTCTCCATGATACTTGAAGACTCTAAAATTAACAATTTATTGATGAACGCACTTTTATCAACTACAACATAACAAGGATAAAAACTTTACTTCACGGTAAAAATAAAACACGAAAATGCAAGGTAAACAACTCGAAATTTGGCTAAAAAATGATAACATATTGACCGCATGTTGGCAACTTGCCCCTTTAGCTAAATTTTTAACGGCAATTTATCCGAAACGTCGTAGATAACATTATTTACAATTTAATTATTTTGTGACAAAAAATTTTTCATTAGTGAACAAATCAAAATCGATTATTTTGATCAATGTTTCGAAAGAGTTTTTGCCGGTGATTTTTTTTATTATTTGTGCAAAAATATGAGAAAAACTAAAGCTTTTACTTTGATATTTTCATTACATTCTCATCAGAAATTAATTTTAATTGTCAATAAAAAGTATAATTAATACATCGATCAAGTTTGAAACGAGCAAGTAAAACAGGAAATTGGTCATTTTAGTCTTTTTGAAATTATGAATTATCTTGAAAAAAAGCTGGCAAAAGTTGACCAATAAGAGCGTTTGATTTCGTATTATGAAATACAATATTTTTTTAAAATTACTTAAATTTACTTAAAAGTAAATAAGTGAAAAACGCGCCAAAAATGAGATTTGATTTCTAATGGTCGATACTGGTGCGAAACATCAAATAAAATTAAAGACAATTAAATTAAATCAAACAGGCATGATTTTTTAACTTCATCAAAAGGCTAGAAAAAATGAGACGCAGTCATTGGTTGGTGAGATGAACTACGTAAAAAAGATATTTTTTACAAATTCATTTTGTATCAAAAATTAACTAAAATATCACAAAAATCATCTTCAGAATAAAAATATATCAAAATAGTTTGACTTTGAATACCTGGCTAGGTTCTTTTGCAATGTCAGTGAGGAGTTCATTTGTTAAATTTGTAGGAATACGTAAAGATAAAAATCTCGATGAAGTAAATTGAATGAGTACTACAATAGTGAGCACAAGGAACATATTTTTAAGTGGTCTGGAAAACATATTCTTCCGACTTATTTTCTGATAATCTCTTGATAATACTTAAATATTTGATCAAAAACAGTATGGGACAAAAAACACTTGAACTATCTAGAGAAACATGATTAATTATAAGACCTGCTCACTAATTGAGTCGTTATATTATGCTCAATATAAAATTAAGGTTTCAAACTTATTGATAATTCATTCGGTCCCGAGTTCGAATCTTATTGAAGCCACATTATACTAAAGCAGAATATAATATGTTAAAGGTATATTAAATGTATTTACTGAGTTATTTTTGTATTATGGGTTATTAATAACCAAATTAATAAATTTGCAACCAAATTAAAATACAAGTATAATTGGGGATAAAAAAATTTAAAATTACCTTTGTTTCTTGATCAGTGTATAAACATAGTGCCAAGGAAAATACAAAGGCGACATAATAAGGGTATATTGAACCTTTTCTCATCAAAATAAAACCATTTCTTTCAGTTTATCCAAATCAAGATCCCATTTTGATCCTTTTTCACGAAATCTAAAAACACACAAAATTAAACTTTTTTGAAGATGGTTGTTTCTGCAAATTTAAAAGTTGAAAATATTATTGCCAATAGTTTATTGGCTATTATTTATAATTCATCACTGGCAACGTTTTATCATCCAACGATAGAAAACGCTGTATTGATAGTTTAAAATAACTTATCAGAAAAGGGAGTTAATAAAATATACAGCATGACTTTTCTCGTTTACGGCGTTTTTTTTATTCCACAAAAATACTCGATGGTTATCGGTCAATATCCGGAATAACTGTTAATGATTGGTTCATAGAATCGGAATACAAAAAACGCCGTAAACGAGAAAACTCAGGCTGTATGTTACAGTATGTATGATAATTATACGACAATGTTTCTCGGCTATACTTATAAATCATTTCATTTTTGTCCAAATGGGTATCTCTCTTTTGACGATTTCTTTTTTTCTGACAAATAAAGCGCTCTGATCAAAAATTTCTCCGAAAGTACCATTAATTAAGATATAATTAAGATTCATTTAGATTTATTTGACGATTTGAAATAAAAAATTTTGAGAGTCAAAAATGGGTATCGATGTTTTTGACCCATCTTGTAGCGAATTTTTTGTAGTCATTTTAACACCTAAGATTTTTTTTGGTTTTGAGGTTTTTTTCAAAAAAAAACGGTAGATTAGGTTTTATTTTCCGAAAACACCTGTGGATTGAAGACGGAAAATGGCAGGTTATTTCTGAGGAAGTCACGATTTAGAAAATTTAATCCTGAATTTCCTTCATTATTAATTTTTGTTCTGACGTCTCTCATTTTCTCACAATGACAGATGCGTAAGTTGAAGGCCACTTTGTAAATGTCACTATTCTACGGGGTTAATAAAGTTAAAAGGCAAATTAAATAATATAAAAATTTAAGTCTTTCCTTAATCTCAAGGACTAAAAAACAATAAAATTGAAAGCACTTTTACTTTTACCATGATAAACGCCAAAAGAAGCGTCCCCGAATGGCGTTTTGTGTGTTAAGGTGCAAAAACTGATCTTTTAGTCCTCGGGTTCTCATGGGAGTTAAAAAATCGGTATCAAAAATAAATTAAGCTGACTCGACAGCTAAGGGTTTTCTTCAGGGGTACATTTTTTTAACGTTATCGGATGTACCGGCTGGTCAGAATTAACCGGTAAAGTATAGCTTCCGGTACCGGAAGTGATATTTCAAGGATTTGAATATACCAAAAGATGCACAATTATCGGTTTTCTGAAGACGGTATTATAAACTAGGGGTCATAAATGACCGCAAAGTGGCGCTAGAAGAGATTTATATCATCGAAAAATATCACTTTCGGTTTTCACTGAAAATATAAATTCCCCTCTAGCGCCACCTTGCGGTCATTTATGACCCATAGTTTATAATATCGTCTCCATAAAATCGATAATTGTGAATCTTTTGGTATATAATATTTCTTTTGGTATATATCGTATATTCAAATCATTGAAATATTACTTCCGGTACCGGAAGCTATACCTTACCGGTTAATTCTGACCAGCCGGTACATCCGATAACGTTAAAAAAATGTATCCCTGAAAAAAACGCTTCGCTGTCGAGTCAGCTTAATTTATTTTTGATACCGATTTTTTAACTCCCATGAGAACCCGAGGACTAAAAGGTCCCTTTTTGCACCTTTAAACCGTTTTTTTTAAATCTCAAAACAAAAAAAATCCTGGGTCTTAAAATGGAGGTATACCATATAATTTTTTTATCGATTATTTTTTTGGTCGATTTTTTTTAATGACCACAAAAAAATTCTCTACAAGATGGGTCAAAAACATCGATAGTATCGATTCGATACCCATTTTTGAGTTTCAAAATTTCTTGTTTCAAATCGTCTTTTCAATTTCTCTTCCATTATTTTTTCGTATGTTAAATATATAACTAAACTTTAAAGCTTATTTACTCCAGTAATTAAATAATTTTGACCTTTCTGCAGATCTAAAATATGATCACAAAAATGTTCTCTATCGAAAATCATACATTTATTAAAATCACATCAAAGTAAGCAGTCTACTATCATTTTATGACCAAATCAGCTTATGTGGCATTTTGTTTAATTCCATAACAGATATTTTGGATATCTGTCGCCTCTCTTTCAATGATTTTGCCTACGTTATTTTGAAAAATTTTAGGAATTGTAAAATTTTTTGTGACGTTATAAAAAGTTCATAATGGCTAATAATCTCCAGGGGGCCCCGCAATAAATATGGGTTCAAATAAATTCAATTTATTTTAGTTATATTCAAAAACACATTTTTCCTAGAAATATAAACAATTCATTCAAAAATCAATTAATGTTTCCGAAAATAATTTTTTTCCTACTCGAATCCATATACTATACTAATCTTGAATTCCTCGTCTAGCGAACGTTTCTTCCAACCTACACGAAGAGCAAATATTAGCATATCTCGTAATAGCGCCAATTAAAGGCTAACCTACGCAAGCTGATGAATCTATGATTACTACTGTAATACAATTTGTACTATGTTTTTCTTTATCTTCAATCTCTTAAAGTTTGTGAATATTTGATATCAAAAGTACCACAAAAAGCATAAAAAAACAAGAAGAATTTTCCATATTTTCGCTGAAAATTGAAGGTTATATTTAGCTATTCCACCAATCGATTTTCGGCCAAAATCGACCAGTTAGTTTAGATTTGTAACATATACTGATCTGTGCCAAATTTTATTCCGCGTTTTGTGGTTGGATTTTTTTTTTTCAAAAATTGATATTTTTCCAAAAAAATGATAATATATTTCGAAAAATCGCATTTTTGACGAAAAAAGAGGGTTTTTCGACAATTAAAAGCTACCATAAGCTACCATAAAAAAGTTGTATTATGTACTGCGAGGAGCACTACCGTTGATGGTCATGATATCAATAAAAAGTTCCGCCGGATTCCGCGCGCCAAAAAATTTCTTTTTGAAAATAAAAATTCTCCTTTTTTTCCAAGTATTCCAAAAAAATTTAATAGCAAAAAAAAAATTTCGAAAAAAAAATTTCGAAAACTTTTTCGAANCCACTGTATGTATTTTATTATTGTATTTCAATACGTATTTGTAAGTAAAATAGTCGAATTTTTTTGAGATTCATATATGATTGAATTTCCCAAATTACTCTTTGCAACTTTAATTTGATTGCGTTTGGTGGAGTATTAAATTCTACGCATTTTGGTGATTCACTTCATTCGAACCTATTGTGAAACTCCTTATAAAATCAAAAAAAAATGTTTGACATATGACGTCATTTCGAACGCCTACGCGTTTTCATTTTTTGAACAAAAAAGTTATTTCTGTTCCCATATGGCCGAATGTGCCAATATCGCCGAAATTTTTTGGCAGAAAAACTTTCGGCGATATATATTGGGCCCCCTTTATAATACAAATACAATCCGTCATTTTTCTTCACACTTTTTCTTCACATGATTCTTCAACGTATCAAAATCTCTTGATTTAAGCTAATTTTACCTCTAATGTTTCATCCTGCATGACCAGATGATATGGTCCATATGAACTCGATGCGGAAAAAAGTTAGGAAATTAATCGATTTTTAAAACTTTTACTTCATTTTTGATCAGCTCAATTATAGAAAAATCTATTTTCTGAGAGTTTACTAATCACCAATTGATCAATCATTTTAACTTTCTCCAGACCGGTAGAAATCCAATATTCAACAAAATATCTGAAAATTTATTGACCTGGAAAGTCTTGACATATTTACAACATCAAACCTTATTTTTATTTGTACTTAAATTAAACGTGGGAAATAATGTCGTCAAAAAGTGATAATTCAACATAATTTCGATATTTCATAATCAAAAATTTTTCTCGTATTTTAACTCGTAGAATGACGAACCGTTTCTGATCCCGTAGTTACTTTTTGGTCATGCATGACCAACGTTTTAAATAAAGCGATTTCATTATAAACATATTATTTGTTTGTTTTTTTATAAAAGCACAAATTTTCTAGGAAAATGAAAAATAGAATTTTAAAAAATATAACAGCGTATATCCCTTTATCACCTTTTGGTTAGAATGCGTAGCCACTACTCCTTTTAACGTGTGATTTTAACGTTGTGGCTACGCATTCTAACCAAAAGGTGATAAAGGGATATATGTGGGTAAAACGAGAATTTTTCCCCAGAGGAATTTTGTTTAAATCTCAACGCTTATCATAATTTTAAACAATGTAGTTGTAAACTTTAAATACTTTGTTTTCTCTGTAATAATAATTTGATATAATGATACTGTCAAAATTCACAATTTTCATTATTTTAACTTCATCTCTAGTAAAAGATAACTTTGTGAAAAAACTTCGATTTTTGAATAATTTAAAATTTTCTAAATACGGCAATGCCGTAACGGCATGCTAAAATTAAATAAAAAAATAATAAAATTGATTACCGTTCAGAACGTTCCAGAATGGACAGAAAATTTTAAAATCGATTTTAAAAAATTTGAGCGAACCAAGTAAGGTTGCAGCACTGTTGTACTTTCCGACTCAATCTAAAAATTTCGTCTCACATCTGATGATGACTTTTACGCAAAATTTCAATCCAAATTAAGTGAAACTTTTTACAAATTTTCTTCGAAATATTTTCTCTGTATATGAAATTTTCAAGAATATTTAATAATAACCATTACTTACTCTGCTGTTTACTGCAAAACAATAATTATATTTTCAAAAAAAAATAAAGATTTTTTTCTCTATAAATTTCTCTTGTTTATTTAATGACTAAAAGAAGTGAGTTTCTTTAGGAAAAAGTTTATGGTGATTTTAATGAGTTGTTTTATCGTCTGTTCGTTACAGCTATTTTTTTTAATTTAACAATGATAAATTTTTCTCATAATGTATTCCACCATTATTTTTACCAAAAAGTGTCTATTGTTCGGTTATAACCTCATCATTAATATTCTGTTTCTCTATATGTTTTCTTCAATTGGAAAATAACTAGATGGCATAATTTATGATCTTTGGACAACTGAAATGTCTTGCTCTTCCTATCAACATTTCATCTATAGTTCGTGTTGAAATTTGTATTTTATGGAAAAATAACGAAGCCAATTTTATTAATTTATATTATGAACTTTATAAATTGATTCCACTTTTAACTTTCATGTTAAAAAAAAATGAATACTCATAGTCATAAAAATCTTAACAATCAATTCCAACGACTATGTTTTTCTTAATATGCAGAATATTTTGCATATTGCATTTAAAGTTTTTTAGGGTGAAGCTCAGATAAAAGTAAAAAATGAAAGTATAAAAAAACAACGTCACGTGATCAGTTTACAGCGATTTTTTTTCTTGAGTTTTGACTTATTTTAAAACGACTGCAAAATGGACCATTGTCGATTCAATGGTGATTATAAGTACAATTTTGGCTATTTATACGGTATGATCTATGAGCACTTTCTGCAGAACTAACACTTATGGGATTTTAGCCTCGGATATAGATTACGATGCCTGAGTTCATACAATTTTTTTTTGTTATTTTGGTGAAGAACTATTTCGAGACAAAAATCGCGTGATGTTACGTAATTTTTGATAAAACTCAATGTAAATTATAGCCCACCCTGCTTCATTTGTATTTCATTGACCCTTTTGTGTGCGTAACTGCTAAATCAGAGAGTTAATTTCGGTTGAATTCAATATTATCAACAGTTACGTAATCATCACGCGATTTGTGTTCCGAAATGGTTTTTCACCAGAATAAAGCCAAAAAAGATTTTATATGAACTCGGGCATCGAAAGCGACTTATACCCGA
>SCLH01000323.1:159678-208993 GCA_004367855.1 Oikopleura vanhoeffeni | reverse complement strand
AATTAACTCACACGTGTTTGTTATCAATACGTCTTAATTATTAAGGATTAATTAAGGACATATCATCAAATAATCTGATTCTCATCTTTTGTAGGTCAAATTCATGACGAAGAGACTGAGAGGTCTGTTATATCAATGAAAATCGAGTTTTAGGGCAGATTCAGACGAACGTATTAAAAAAAGAACCGTTAAAAATAAAACAAAAAATCCCTTGACAAAAAAACGAATAATCCATTTCGAACATAAAGTGAAGTGCAAATTGACTGTGCAAATTGCATTATGCACTAAGTGCATACAAGATGTGTTTTATTTAGCGGGCAAGCTCTCATCGCCGTAAAATATTCGATGCACTTATATTTATGGCATCGAAGAAGTTCGTGTTTTTTTTCGATAACTTTAAACTTCATTAAAAGATTTAAGGGCAGAAACATAAATGTAAAATATAGGACACAATTTTGGGTGTAAACCCTGTCAAATGACCTAGAAACATTTTGTGTTTTGTGACTTATTGTGATTTTTTGTTTAGTAAACCGTATTTCCCACAGACTTATCGAAAATGTCTGNCGACTTTGAGCTCACTAGATCGCAATATAGTGCACCTGGTGTATCGCCGCAGGAAAAACTGCAACCCGAAACGAATAACTTTGTGTTAATCAATAAAGTATATCAAAAGATTCTGAGTCGGTGTCTAGTGTAATTGGTCTAAATAAAACATTTGGATTCAGACCAACGAGTGTGCTTAGTGTACCCACCTAGGCAAGTTTCTGTCCAATGTTGGTGAAAAAAAATTCTATTTTTTGTAAAGAAAACTATCCTATGACTTTTAAGTGTGATAAACTCAACGTCAATAGTGTGCTCGATATAATATAACTACTTTTGACGATAATAAGGGGGCTTATGTGAAGTACNATCTGGGTTTGTGCGAATTTTGGCTATTAGCCTGTATCGATTTGATTTAAAAATTAATTGACATAATTTGTAAAAAAAATTCGAAACCATAAAGTACGTAATGCGAATAAATGATTGTGAAATATCCCCCCTATCACACTTTGGTTAATATCCCGGCCCTATGTGGTAATGTAGTGCTAAATGGTATGTGAGTTCGGCCAGTTAGTTACCACATAGGGCCGGAGTCTTAACCAAAGTGTAAAAGGGGGATATATGAAATAGAAAAATTTCGGGGATAAAATTTTTGTGGAAAAATTTCGCGGATAAATCTGTCACGACGTTTTTCTCTATTTAAAAAAGTTTATTACTTGACTAGTTTCGGTTTATTTCACCATTTTCAAAAGTAAGTTTTTAACAGATAAAAATAAGTTGGCTTGAAACTCACCAAATCTAGAAGTCGTGCAAAAGTCTAAAATACAGTGGGTGTTACTGTTTTATTTTCCTTACCCATTTTGGAAAAGAGCGCAACGAAATTTTCATTTTTTTGAATGTTCAAACTGGGACATTTTGTTTTAATAAAATATTTCTCAGTATGGCTCCTTTCAAAATAATTCCTAAAGTTTCGGGTGATAATTTTAAAGTGAGATTGTAAGTGCTAATAAACGAGTCTATCTTTTTGTGCGGGTTTAAGATACTGGTATGAATTGTTTCGCTTTACTAGCTAGGCTTTTTTGATAGTGTTTGCAATCTTTTCTATGAAGAAAAACTTCACTTTCCCTGTCGGATTGACCATGTTCGTGGATCCGATGGTGCAAAGGTCTGAGACTCATACCTATGTAATCTTCTTTCTTTGCAAATTGCGATTATCGCACACAAAATGATATATTCTGAAGTATCATAAATAAAGTTTTTCTCTATATTATTGTATTTTCCGAATCTCTCTGATTTTATCGTGTTTTCCTTGAAACTTTCAGGTTGAAACTTTCAAGTTCAAACTTTCAAGTTGAAAGTAGTCAAATAATTTTCAAGAGTTTTATTAAATATAATTTTTTTTTCTGTTTTCACCTAAATCGCTTCAAATTTCATAGCAACATTTAATAAAACACGATGGTTGTGGCAGATTTATCCGCCGGTCGTTCTTGTCGGATAGTTTATCATTGTGAACTAAAATACCAAATTTTCAATCGCTTCTTAAATTTCTCGATATTTCTCTATCTCTGCCTTTTACGTCCAAACCTTTTTTACAATACTAATAATACTGAATGTATTAAAAAGATATGTCTACGCTCTTCACGCCACTTATAATAATATGAATAAAAACAACTCATCTCGCTCTTCATATATAATAGTGGTAACATCATTTTCAGCTTGACATAGTCAATTTCAGCGTCTGTCTAATATTCGGCTATGATGAAAAATGTGTAGAATAAAAACTGATTGATTATTGAAGATTTTTTGTCTTAATGACATGGTCTCAAATAGCATTTTCACACAGATTCTGATATCGTCGATATTTTACCCGCTTTAAATTTATCCGGGTGGTTTATGTGATTTTCACTTTTTCGAACAACTCTTATAGAAAATAGAAACAAATTCTGATTTTGAATAAACTAAAACGAGGATTTTAATTGGCAAGGTGTGGTACGGACAAATCAGAAATATTTTGAGCATTATTATGGCAAAACTTTAAAAATATGAGAAATTTTTGAAGGTTTTTTGATAATGGCATAAATTATGCCGCATAACCTTTTTTAGACAATTTATTTATAAAAATTTTTGGAATTAATTATGAATTGTATACATTTTTAATAATTTATTCTCTGCAACGTTTCGCAAAAATATGCTCTGCTTGATATATTATTGAGATATTATAAAAACCAGATGTCCGACAAAAATAAAATGTTGAAAATAATCATCTTTAATCAAAGAATTACATGTAAAGTTTAACTTGAAATTTTTTTTGTTTATTTAATTTTGAACTTAACTCGTAGACTTTAGACATGAATCTGTACCCAGACTCGATTTCCGGCAACTAGTGACCATTCTNACATGGTCTCAAATAGCATTTTCACACAGATTCTGATATCGTCGATATTTTACCCGCTTTAAATTTATCCGGGTGGTTTATGTGATTTTCACTTTTTCGAACAACTCTTATAGAAAATATAAACAAATTCTAATTTTTAATAAACTAAAACGAGGATTTTAATTGGCAAGGTGTGGTACGGACAAATCAGAAATATTTTGAGCATTATTATTGCAAAACTATAAAAATATGAGAAATTTTTGAAGGTTTTTTGATAATGGCATAAATTATGCCGCATAACCTTTTTTAGACAATTTATTTATAAAAATTTTTGGAATTAATTATGAATTGTATACATTTTTAATAATTTATTCTCTGCAACGTTTCGCGTTTTGCATTATCAAGCTGTTATAGAGAAAGTGATTTCAAAGTTTCAAGACTACAAAAAATAGGATAAATTGTATACATTTATTTAAAAAAAACTAATAGTTCATAATCATTTGATTTATTATACTTTTTGTTCTTTCGATAATAATAAAACTTTATTTCAAAAGATTTGAGGAACTGTACATTAACTGTAAAATTTAAGGAAACCAAATTATAATAAAAAAGGCTGCCTAAGTAGAACATTTAATGTTGTGACTTGATTTGACTTTTGTTGAAGAATACCGTATGATCAATAAGCTTATCGAAAAGTGCTTACTAATTTTGAGTATACTAATCAAAAAATAGTACACAGTTTCACTTAGTCTGAAAATAAGTGAAACTTTTTGAAAATAACTCTATAAAAAGATTTTTTATAGATTGCATTTTCAGTTGTACTGTCCAGAAAAAAGCCCGTTTTTTAACGAAGAAATTTTCTACGAACTATTCCTTGAACTGTACTGTATCGCGTTGTTTTGGCGAGTTAGATTACAATTTGGTTTAAAGTGCATACTAGTGATCATTTTAAAATTATAATTTTTTGTTCAGATAATAATTTCTTGGATTGAGTCAAAGTGATAACTTAATACAAAATGTAGTACAAAATAGTGAGCCTACTACTGTAAATATTCGAATGAATCGGTAAGGAATTGTTTCTAGTTAAACAGCATCATGCTCAAAAATATTTTTTTGAGGTACTGTATCATTCTCCCGAATCATTCTTTTCTGTTCGCACGAAAAAAAACACATACTGTAGATGTTATATTTTCTTGGAACGGTGATCAAAATTGTAAAACGACCCTTTTAGAGTTTGAAAGTATCTTCTTTTTATGCATTTAGAAAAGCAAAAAAAGTACATGACTAATATTTTGTAATCTTATAAAAAAATTAAGGCGGTTGTTTGAATGAATACACCAATTATTTATATCTTCAATTAAAAAATATTGAGTCATTAACTTTCTACAAAAATAACCATCAAATCAGATAAAAATGAACAGCTGAGAAAAAGTGGTCACAAACGGACATATTTCGCAAAAATATGCTCTGCTTGATATATTATTGAGATATTATAAAAACCAGATGTCCGACAAAAATAAAATGTTGAAAATAATCATCTTTAATCAAAGAATTACATGTAAAGTTTAACTTGAAATTTTTTTTGTTTATTTAATTTTGAACTTAACTCGTAGACTTTAGACATGAATCTGTACCCAGACTCGATTTCCGGCAACTAGTGACCATTCTTATAAATCGAGCCATATAAGCAAAGTTTCATTATCAACATACATTTTTCAATAGCTTAACATAATATTCAGCCAATTTGCAATAGAATTAAAATAAAAATAAAAAAATTCCGATGAACAAAAAGGCATTTAATGAGGAAGAGAAAAAAAAATTCGCGAAAATGTACCCCAGTGACGGGCNTTTTTTACATTTTTGAAAACTCTTTATTAACAGAGATTTAAGGTTGTTTTAAGATATATGATGTGAGACTTATTTGAAGAATCTTGATCACCATAATCAAAAATTAAAATATCGGTAAATACAGTGTAATGAGTACAGTGGTTCCGGGACGGAAAGGATCTTAATGCGATTTTGAGGAATGTGTTCGAACAGCCGTCATTCAAACATTGACCTACCATTTGTACTCATCTGTATTACCATGTTTTCGTGATACAGGGGGTTCACGACAAGATCCGCTCATTTTGTTTTTTGATCATCTCCTATTGGCCATTGGGAATTTTTTTGCATAGATCTCCAACAACAGTCACAGGGCACCATATTGTTATCTGCGAAATATTCTAGATTTTCCAGAGTAGCTATGAAATGATTCCTAAGGTGACTGTTATTATTTATTTATAAATTTTAATAAGATTCAAAAAAAATTGTGAATTTTATTAATGCTCGTAATTTAGATAGTCGCGAAACTACATTAGTTAATAATTGTAACTTTATTTTTAGTTTTTTCTAGAACACTTTAAAAACACGGTGAAACCAGCGAAAAATAATGAAAATCAGTTTCTGAACAAAAAATATTTCAATTCCTGTCAGATCGTAACTTTCAAATTGGGCCGGATTAACAGGTTGTAAAAATGTTGTTAAATCACCAGATAGGAGACCAGAGTTTTTATTGACTAGTATATTCAGGGAGATCGGATATAAGTGACATTTCGACTCGAAATGATCAATTAATAAAAAGGCGCGACAGCCGCCAGATATAGCCGATTACGTCATGTTAGGTTATCAACCAATGACGGCTGCGGGAGTTGATATGTTACGAAAAATTAGATCATTTTTTATATAAAAAAAAGTAATGTTTGAAAAGAGAAATTTTCAGTGCATTACTCATCAGAATTAATCGCTACTGTATTGTTACCCTGCGTCATCTGTCACCTGCCGCGCCTCAAGAGAAACACCACCCGAAACTTAAAAAATTATTTTTTGTACTTTGAAGTCTGATCAACCAGAGTGCTTGTTAGTCACTGGAATTTATATTTATTATACTGACTTTATTTTTTGTACTGCAGTAAATGAATCTTTAAATACAGTATGAGACTGGATTGCCATTTTTTAATTAGCCATTGTAGGACTAATGATGGTATCAAAAATGGGTATGTGATTGCGTAATTTTGATTTTGAAAACACTTTGTCGTGTTTGTTAAATTTTGCGGAGATCTAGAAATTAAATTCAAAAAAGTTTTTTCAATTTTGAATATAATTTCAGAAAAAAAATCATGCAAAAATAATATTTAAATTGCGTGGATATTTATGATATATCTGTGAAAATGTGCCACCAGTCGCACATACCCATTTTGAGCTCGTTGATCATTTGAAATCTCACCGTGGTTACATTATTATTTGATAAAAAGTTATCAGAAATAACTGCTGTTAGACAATTTTACCATCTTCCGATTTTTATCAACTTTGAAGATTAAGTTGTATCATGAAAATAATTTATTTTTTTCGGTCATATCATTGTACAGGTCAAATAACCTGCTCAAATTTTGAGGGATATTATTTACAAAAAAAATAATATGGAAATTTTATTTCTAGATTTCTATATTTTGACTCGAATCGGCTTTGTGCAAAGAAAAGACCTAGATCGTAGTTAGGGCAGAACATTGAGATAGTGAAAATGGAGAAACTTAAAACGGAGATCGATCTCTGTTTGGAAAGAATTGCAGAGGAAAAAGCGTCGTCGAAGCGGAAGATCAATGATTTCAGGCTTGCGCGTCATAATTTACAGGTTTACTTAATTAATAACCACACCCGTTATAGACCATACTGAATTTAAATAGGTCACTAAATTATGTATTATTTTGTTGATACATGTGGGGTGGTGCTCATTGCTTGAAGTAATATACTGTATATTTAGAGAAAAAAAGTAACAATTATTTTTAAATAAAAAAAATTTTTTCGTATTTTTGAGAATTCGTGTTGTCGTTACTTTATATTTAGTTTTTTTAATTGATTTCATATTTTAAGACCAGATTAATATTTTTTGATCATAAAATTAGATCGATCTATAATAACGATTCTATTTTAATAATTTTGGATATTTAGCTGCAGAGATTCGAGGCCTCGTATAGAGAGTTTCGGTTGGTGGAGCTAGAAAATATCAGAAATGCTGCCATTGAATTAGCACTTGATGAGGCCGAAAGTAGCTCAACAATTAATTCAAGCGATGGTGAGGTAGAGAAAGTGTCTGCTACAAGCCTTGGTGACGACGAAAATGCTGATTTTTTAAGGATGGTTCTCGATGATCGACCTGTGAAGTTTGAGATACCCTCATATGTTTTAGACTTGGTTAAATCCTCGTCAAAAACCAGAGGAGTCTCGAGCTTCACACAAGTTCAGAAAGAACCAGCCTTGTCAGAATCAGTGATTTTCTTGGACCGGTTGTTAAATGTATTAGCAGATTATGGAAAACTGTTTATTCGTCAGAGGTTTCGTTTCGAATATAGCAAGCTATTGCATCAGTGGAAATTATTAATCCCCGAAAAATTAGAGTCCGTAGTGTCAGAGCTAATTGTTTTGGCAAATTTATTATTTATTGATTTTTCAGTGGAAAACCAGAACGCCTACATGTTGTTTTTGCGAAGGTACGATTTTTGAACTTAAAAAGTTAGCATCATAAAAAATGATTTGATGGCATTTTGATATAATTAGGTATACTTTTTATATTACATGTAAATATGAGAGAATATGAAAAACTAAGAACTTTTTGCGATTTTGTTCATTGAATTATAAAGAATTTTACGCCGAAAAAAAATATTTTACTATTCTCATTAATTGAAAAAGTGCTCATCACGATTAATTATCATTAGTTCGAGACCTGATCAATATTATTTAGATTCGAGTTTTTTGGTAAAATGACTCTAAATTGGTTTGTGGAGGTACCCATGTGGGGTCAGATTGATGCAATTACTTTGGACGCGCGTCTCACCGAGCTCATAGATGAGTCACAGTTGCATATTAACGCAAAGAAACGATCGTTACTCAGTGTATATGACAATGTTTATCACCATGAGGCACAGATAAAAGCAATTTCTCAAAATTTGTCAAGTACACCACTGCTGAACCCACTGTTAGAGGAGCCACCAGTGATGGACACAACGATCTATGAGGATGAAATCATGGATAGCATCGATATTTATATGGACGAGCAGGAAATCGAGAGACAGGACAATGTGGATATGTATGGCCCAGCAGATTGTGGTGCGATTGTGCCAAAAAATATGAGGTAACTTTTGTCCGTAGATCACCACACTGTGTACTAGTTCTACTTATTTTGAGTACAGCAACTAGCACAGTGTGTTTTTTATCCGACAAAAGAAGTAAAAATCATACTTTCGACTTTTTGAGTGCTTTTAGTTAGTCAGAATTAATTATTTTTATGATAAAAAAAAATCCTTAATCAAGGAAAAAAAGCAAAGTTTCTTGTGTTTTTAAAAATAGAAAGAACTTTTGTAGATTTGTTCAAATAAGGATAATGAAATCATACAGTGTTTTATTTTTAAAATAAAAGACAATTTTATAGAGTTGAAATCACACTGGATTCATATATTTTTCCCAATATACCATCAAAGTGATGATTCATAATCCAGGCAACTTTTGTAACTAGCAAATTTTTGCATTATAACTTTTTAATAAAATTTTGAGTTCGAATTTAACTTTTCGAATTCGAGAAATTATGAGAAATTTTAGATAAAAGTTCCAAACATAATGAAAAAATGCCTCATTTTTCGTTCAAATTTTTTTTTCAATATTTGTTTTAAATCAACGAAAAAAACTCTACAAAATGGCTACTCTAACTTTTCGACTAAGTGACCACATATTTTTTTATATGCTCTTTGAAAAACCATATGACATGATTTAGTGATTTTTGGTCAAAAATAATAAGAAATATTTCGAAAATTTTTCTCATTTCTTGTTCAAAAATTTTCAAACTAATTTTTTTGAAATCTTTAGCTGAAAATATTGGGAATGGCTACTTTCACTATATTTAAATATGCTTTCGTTTTGTTTCTTCGCTCTTGTTTATACTCTGAATCATACTTTTTTGAATGAAAATACGGTTTGCGCGAAATCTAGTTAAGCTCTCTTTAATCAAGAATTAAAAAAATTTATTTCACCGAGACTTGCTCAATTGGTAAGCCAATATGGATAAATATACAATAAATTTCGTAAATGAATAAAACAATTATTTATTTCTTCAATTCATAAAAATCGAATGTCAAAAGTTTATTTTGAAAATAACTGAAATTTATTTCAAAAAATCATTATTATCTATCATTCTTCATATTTTTCAATTGCATTTTCTCTACGTTAAAAAATATTGAGTCATTAACTTTCTACGAAAATAACCACCAAATCAGATAAAAATGAACAGCTGAGAAAAAGTGGTCACAAACGGACGTAGTCCGCAAAAATATGCTCTGCTTGATATATTATAAAAACCAGATGTCCGACAAAAATAAAATGTTGAAAATAATCATCTTTAATCAAAGAATTACATATAAAGTTTAACTTGACAATTTTTTTTATTTAATTTTGAACTTAACATATTTTTAAAATTAATACAAATATTATTAATTTCAAATGAATTAAACGATGATTAACAAAAAATGATAAACGTACAATTAATTTATAAAATAAGAGATTATTATTAATTTTGCAAATATTATTTTCAGTATAAATCGTAATCCTGTTAATTTTCTAAATAAATCATACTAATTCAAGAAATCAATGGTTTTTGATAAATTTACAAACTAGTGTATTTTTTATTTTCGAAATAAATTATCATTTCTTTATCGTTTTAATTGATTGTTTTTATACATTTTCGAAATTAATTATATTTGTAATGGTTTTAGAAAGTAAGTCCGAAAAGATGAAAGTAATTTTATCAATTTTGAGTGAATTTTGAGTGAACTCCCGCTCAGTTAACTTCCGCGGTGAGCGCGGCACCATCTGCCAGATTTCTTACCTACACTGAAAAAAAGCGTGGCGTTTTGAGTTGACCCGGTTTTCCGCTGCGCAACCCTATTATCAAATAACTAAAACAAATATTTTTGCGCATTTTATTCCTCGAACTTTGTAGAACTCCCTGATAATGAGAAACGGTCAGATCGGTCACCAAAGATAATGGATATTTTACCTTCATTTCCGTAAACCCAAGCACAATCAATGTGTCGATAACCAGCATCTATTGCATGTTCCACCGCAATTTTTACCATGCCGGGTTCACTTCTCCAAGTGCCAAGGCCAAACTGAGGCATTAAAACCCCATTTGCAAGTTTCAGAAATGTATTTTTTATACTCATTTTTATTTTTTTAAGTTCAAAAAATGAGTTTCACGTTTAATTTGTTTAAATATTTGCATTGCATCGAATTTTTGTTGATTTATTTTCGGTTTTCTTTCAAAAAGTGGTGCAGATTTTGAATAATCAAATAAAAATAGCAGCCCAAATGAACCCGATTGTGAACAGCAAATGAAAAATACGATTGGCTACAAAGTTCGGCCAATCACCTTGTTGATTTTCTGTTTTTTCATAAATTGAGCAAATAGGCCACCAAAGTGATGTATAGTCGAATTTGCCACGAAAATTTTATAAAAGTATTATTGGTAAAATATTTGTAGGATCACATCGGTTTCACCCAAATTTATGCAAGTATAAGCTGCGTTTTTTGTGTGTTATGGAAAAAAGCCTGCGATTAAAAGTATTATTTTGAAAATTTAGGCCTTTCGGTGATTATTACGGACGGACTGCAACTTATGGAAAAGCTGCAGAGTGATAATCATAAATTTGGGTAAAACAAGCGTTAGTAAGCGAACAAGTGAATTAAAAGAAATTGTTTAGAAACAGTAAAAACAGTTTTGAACGGTAGGCAGAGTCAACAGTTAAATGTTTTCAAATTTCAATGTAGTTGAACCCAAAATTAATTTTTTATCAAAAACCTTATGTCTCTTACACTTTGAAATGACAATTTTATTGAACAAAATTCAAGGATTATTCAGGGCATATATCATATATGCCTTGAATAATCCTTGAATATATGATATATGCTATAGCAGTCCGACTATAATGAGACAATTTAAATAAATACTTTTTATAATACTTTTTATAAATTTAATACTTTTTACAATTTTTTTACATTTTTTACTCATTTTTTTAAAGTTCTTGAGAAGACATTTTTTACTCATTTTTTTAAAGTTCTTGAGAAGACACTTTTTTCGCGAATATTGATGTTTTTTCAGAGATTTTAAAAATGACAGTGAGTGATTTCGAGCAATAAAATGCCTGATACCCTTATTATGAAGCCAGTTCTAGAATACATATTCATATTTCAAACTTTACATGGAGTACCGGACAAATATTTTCGAATGTTTGGACGAGCCTCTTTTTTTTTAATTTTGACCTAATTTTTTCCAAAATTTGAAAATACCGTCATTTATAAAAGTTATTCAAAAAAATTCTATCTTACCGAGTTTATTGGCGCATCGTGTAAAGAATTTTTTGTGGGCATTTTAAGCCGAAGGATTTTTTTGGTTTTGAAATTTTTTTGAAAAAAAAGGCTTGAAAGATCTATGATTTTGTCCAAATTCGACATTTTTTTTCATAGAATTCTAGAAAATTAGCAATTAATAAACCGAAAATGAAAGTGTTATACTCAAATACTTACGCAAAATTTAATATTTACTATATATATGCGACGGAAATAAAAATAATTTCAGTTCAATCGAAAATTGTATTTCCTACCCAAATCTACTGTATTTGGTATCTCATTAACTTTTCTAGTATAGTCAAATCGCTTGTGAAATAAATAATTATAAAATTTAAGAAGTCTCAGAGAAAGTCTTATATAAATTAGATCGTCCTACATTGAATGTGTTTAGCATTTTACCCTCGACCCCGTTGGCATTGCGCAGTGAGCTTTTTCGAAGAAGGCATCAAAACAGAATATTGAAGAAAGAGGCGTTATTGGTTGTAATAATTGCGAAAGTTAAGAGGGTGAACGAATCGCTGTTTGATAGGAGTTGCTGACCGAATTGTCATGTTTTTCATTTTTACTTTTTGCGACGTCTACGCTCTCGCTCATTTCTGTCACTTCGTTCTCGGTCTCGATCGCGGTCTTCTCGATCGCGTTCACGGGTTCGTTCACGACGTTTTGGTTCTTCCTGAACGAAAAATAATTTAAAAGTTAGTCTAAAAATCGATCGATGTTGATTCACCGAGACGCATTGCTCGAAAAATATTAATAATGATTTATACCGAATTATACTGAATTATAATGATATATAATGAATTATAATAATTAATCTTGAATATAATGATAGGTTAAAAAAAAGCGGTGAATTTTGGAGTAATGATTTTCATTATCATGTTTTCACTTTTGTACCAATTCAGGGGGACTTCATCAAATTTGTATACATTTGGTCTTTCCGTTTTAAGGTGAAAGTTTGAGTGAAATGAATCAGTGTGCCGCAACGTCTTGCGGCTGCAACTAAAAAGCGCGCGCGCAAAAACTTCATAAATTTGCATTGCATTATAATAAATTAAAACTTAGAAATTAATAAGAAAAATTAGAAATTAAAACTAGGATTAAGAAAATAAATTAAGTTTGAATATGAAAACGATACAGAGATAATTAAGAAAAATTTCTCTTTCATCATTAAAACTTATTATATAAATAATGTAAAATAAGTGACAAACCATAAGATAAATTGCATAAAATTGATATAAATAAGAACTTAGTATAGTATAAACTTTATTAACAATATGTTATAAAAATGATATGTATCTATCGCAAAAATTAAAATAAAAATCAATGTGAGAATGGAATGTTGAGCTAAATTAACTAAAATGTCTCAGGTCCATTATGCTTGCTAATGCTTATGCTAATGATGAACTGAAACAAAATACATTACGAAACGTGACAAAACAAAAAAATTATTTTATAAAAAAACTGCAAATACACTTCAAAAATTTCAAAAACCATTATTCTCCTATGTTGTTTTATCAGATCTTACGGAGCAAAAAAGGACTTAAAAGCCCGAATTAGCCGAGTGGATTACCTCTTTTTTTTCTTTAGTGATCTTCATTCGTTTGTGAAAAAATTAAAATAATTCTAGTAACGAGCACGTGCTCCACATAGATGGTGTGGTCAGTTTAAAATCTTAAAATTTCATCGATTAAAATTTATAGATCCTACGGCTGGACACAAAAAACCACATGATAAAATGATTATATATTTTTTTTTTACATATGAAACTTTATCTGGGTTTTCAAACCCGTCTGTGAGACACTTTTATAAATTGTATTACCTTCAGCCTTGTTGAACACCTTGGCAATACAGCGGGGTGATTAGACCTGGTTGTTAATCTTATTATTTTTGTACTTCAAATCTTTTTAATAAAGTTCTAAAATTATCGAAAATAAAATGTTCGGTATATCCTGTACCGAATACAGTAAATCAAAATTGCCGCGATAGGAATACAAATCAAATGTGTGTAGTATTCAGTGTATTGGTTAGCTATATTAGGGGGGTGATTTTTTTTAATGAGGCAGGTGCGTCACGTGAGTTCTCACCACCCCCTAATATAGCTAACCAATACACTGAATACTACACACATTTGGTTTGTATTCTTATCGCGGCAATTTTGATTCACTGTATTCGGTACAGGATATTGAACTAGATGTGCAACAGAAAAACCACTAGCTCATGACACTTTTAGCCGCAAAATCAATCACAAGATGTTATCAGTAAATTTGAAAAAAATTTTGATATAAAATTTTAAGCTGAATCGAATAAGCCTGCTTTTAAGGGGGTGGTGTTAGTGATTTTTGGGATTTGCAAGGCTTTGTACGGCTGAACCCATGAAGATAAGAGATTTCTGAAACATACATTGACAAGATGTATCATTGAACTAGCAACTGTATCATTCACTTTATTTCCACTTTAACCAACCATCTGGTTAACTGCGGTTAAAGACGAGTTCTTCGTCTTTTTTCAAAGAAACAAGGATCCTAGAGCTTATATATGGGAAAGTTTTGAGGTTTGGTGAGAATCTGTGAAATTGTCTGATTTTAGTGAATGGGAGCAGTTTTTTCAGATTTTTGCCTCTGGGGTCGGCAATCAGGTCGATTGTGCCAAAAAGGGGTGTTTTTCGACGTTTTGATTAAAAGTTTTTTCTGTGGAATAGCTAGAAATTATATTTTCAGAATATAAAAAGCTGAATCGGTGATGATTATTGAATGTGAAGTACTTTTTCGTATTACGACCTGATTGGCTGTAAATCGACAAAAATATGCGCGAAATGGACAATTTTTATTATAAAAGAGATGATTAGAGAATATAAATGACGTCAAAAGATTCCTTGGGTACAATTTGCTGGAAACGATATTAGCAACTATGGTCTCAGACGATTTGAAATAAGGAATTTCAAAAGTCAAAAATGGGTATCGATGTTTTTGACCCATCTTGTAGAGAATTTTTTTCTGGTAATTTTAACGAAAAATTTCCAAAAAAAATCGATTTTCGCTCAAATTTTCGAGATTTTACAAGGAGTGCAAAACCCGGATGTAGCGACCCCGTATGAAGAGCTAGAGCGCTATTTTTTTGGCAAGTAAAAATTAAGCGTTTTTAAGGTGACCATTGTTTAGGATTAGGCTCGGCGACTATGTGGTCGACCTTAAATAAGCGGTCAAAGTTCGAGGTCAATTTCAAAATCATCGTATAGACTTAAAGATACCCTCAAGAGAATCGGAATGGTCGATTTTCTCATAAACGTATGAAAAACTATGGGTTAATTATATACTGTAAGGTCGCTAGAGAGCAAAAACTGGTCAACACTCAAGGTCAATTTTAAAGTCATTGTATAGACTTGCAAGTACCCTCAAAAGAATCGGAAGGGTCGATTTTCTAATGAACGTATTAGCAACTTTGAGTCAATAATGTACTGAAAAGTTGCTAGAGAGCAAAAATGTCAAAAATTATGACCAGACAGGATGGTAAAGAGCAAAAATTTACATGGTAGAATTTGCTACAGAATAATTTATAATCCAGTAAACAAACTTCACATGAGTCAGGACAAACAAAGTGAGCAAAAAAAATTGACGGCAAGTTTGCGTCTTTGGCAAGTGACAATTGCTGCCTTAGCCATTTTTATCTGTCTGATGCCTTTTTTATATGGCCTTTGATGAAAAAGACAAGTTTGGGTTGAAATATTGGTTAAAGCAGTAGGGTATTTGAACATGCTGCTATTGTTGACCATGTTTTCGCCTGTAAAGAAAGCTTCAATTTCTCCGACCATTTTATTTTCTCTCTATCTCAAAATGGAAGCGCGAAACTCGATTTGATTCAAACCGTTCACTAGATTATTAAGCAAATTGTCCGCGAGGATTATTTGCCTGTTCGAGTCACAGTAATTACCTTAAAATTAACTTCAAATTTTTAAATTTTTTGCTCTCTAGCAACTTGTCAGTACATTATTGCCGCATAGTTGCTAATACGTTCATTCGAAAATCGACCCTTCCAACTTTTTTGAGGGTACTTGCAAGTCTATACGATGACTTTGAAATTGACATTGAGTGTTGACCAGTTTTTGCTCTCTAGCGACCTTACGGTATATAATTTACCCATAGTTTCTAATACGTTCATGAGAAAATCGACCATTCCGATTCTTTTGAGGGTACTTATAAGTCTATACGATGATTTTGAAATTGACCTCGAACTTTGACCGCTTATTTAAGGTCGACCACATAGTCGCCGACCCTAATCCTTAAAAACGCTTAATTTTCACTTGTTAACAAAATTAGCGCTCTAGCTTTTCATACGGGGTCGCTAGATCCGGGTTCTGCACTCCTTGTGTTTGTGGTAACCACAATGTGGTTTCACTTAGCGCCATGTTACCGTACAACTTACGGTACAACTTTTTCGCTCGAAATAATAAGGTCGGGTTCACTTATACGGATCCAATCAGCTTTAGGATCCTTGTTTCTTTGAAAAAAGCCAAGGGACTTGTTTTTAAGCGCAGTTAACCAGATGGTTGGTTAGAGTGGTACTAAAGTGATAAATGGAGTTGCTAGTTCAAGGATGGATCCTTCTAATGTTTGTTTCAGAAATTTCTCATCTTTATTGGTTCAGTCGTACGAAGCCTTGCAAATCCCAAAAATCACTAACACCACCCCTTAACGGGTATGCTCAGAAATTCAAAACAACGAGCTACTCAGATGGTGGTAGTTTTCTACTACCTAACTTTGAAAAATCATATTTGTCTTCCCGGACTAGTTATGATAGTCATAGTAGACTCATTTTAAAGCTCAAACAAATTTGTGCCCATAAAAAATATAAATAATTTTTTCGTATTTACGAAAAATGTTTTTTTTCATCCGATTAACTTTCAAAAACGTAAAATTCATCGCTACCCGATAATTTTAAGAAAAACGGTGATGATCTTACTCTTGACATTCAATTATGAAAATACCGCTTGGAGAATTTGAATTCTACTAAAAATTTTATCGCAATACTCTGCGACCGCTAATCAAGCGGCAAGATTATTTGATCAGTATACGCGCGAGTTTCGAAATCAAAAATAAAAATTTGAGAAATATTTTTTTCTTATTAATCTAAAAAATTGATTGAATTCTCCGAATTGATCAAACAGCAGCCGCAATTTGGATATTTAACTGTGCCGGATGTGTAAATATCCGCCGAGAATTGTTTTTGCTCTTCCAGGTGATACAAATTAGCACTAAAGATTATCAAAAATAGTTTAAATAATAGTTAAAAGACAGAAACTAGCCAAAAAATAAAACAAACCAGTTTTACAATTGATTATTTAATAAATATCGAATTTGGTTCTGATTCTGAGGTGTGATGAAATTGATTATCGGAAAGATTAGATGGTTTGCTTTCTGTTGTCAATAAAACATGCGCTCTAAATTGAAAGTAAATATAGCAAACTTATTAGCAAATAGGTATCAATTTATTAGATTTTTGTTGAGATGAAGCTTCATTTATAGATTCTTCACTTATAAAAAAATACTCAATTTATTTCATTTTGGAATGAAATTAATTTTTAAGAGAAATTGAAATTATTTTGAGGTGTGAAATCACAAATAAGAAAAATTTATTTTTCGATTCTATGAATAAAAAATCCTTGATTTTTTTTGAACACAAGAAAAAAAAAACAGAAATTCTAACTGATAAAACCCTCTTAAGTTTTCTCTAGAAAATTTTCTTACCTTTCAAAACTCACGTAACTTTTCATGTGCGAAATTTCGACGCGACAAAGTTGCTTAATCTCAAAAAGTAGAAAATATAGAGAAGTTATATGAGCACCAGAAGATAGACAATTGTGAAAAACTTCAGCATTTAAAATTTGAAGTTAATCGGATGTTGTTAACTATATAAAACTAAGCTCTCTAGATCGACTCTGGTAGTTTGTTACCATAATGAGTATGTGTGTTAATCAAATCGAAGCTACCGCACTATGGTGTATGAAAAAATTAAAAAGGGGCGAAACAGCGCCAACGAGTGGTCTGACCATTTCTGAAATCCCATCGGTTTCAGCGCCCAAAAGTTAGTTATGTCTCCAATTTTCAGAGTTCCATTAGTCATGGACAATGACCTTTCTACCAATTGCCGATTTCGTTCTCGGTAGCCTTAGTAGGGCTGCCCTACGTATGATATGTAATGATTTATACATCAAAAAATAATCCACGAATTACAAATTCTCTTGATGATTTTCGGGGTCAATTTAAACAACTTACTGTATCTTCGTCTCTCCTTTCCCGTCTCCGCTTTTCCTTTTCTCTTCTTTTTCTTCTTTCTTCTCTCCGTCGTTCTTCGTCACCGCCGTTTTTATCATCTCCTGCTGTTCCATTTATATCATCCCGGCGGTCTCGATCTCGCTCTCGATTTTTTCGATTACCAGATTCACCGTCATTTAATCGGGGACTTTATAGGGACAATTACTGTATGAAAATTTAACAATTAGTTCAGAACAATCAAGTGACATTTTTAAAAATTAGAAAATACAACAATAAAAACAGACGACAACATTTATAAACCGTTTTAGCTTTCTTTCTCGTGAATGTTTTGTACGACTATGTTCTGATTTATAAGTTTTTTCGCGTTTTGTCACATTCATTTGGCCATTTTCAGTGTGATATTTTTCTGTTGACCTTGAAGAGGTATTTTTTGATTTTGATTCGTATTTTTTGGACTGTCGTTCAATAAACCTATTTTTTTCTGATAATTTTTCCTCGTTCGAATCAATTGTATAGTAACAATTTGAAAAAGTAAGATTGCTGCTACGGTAGTTTTTTGTAATGCAACCCAGTATTTCATAACGATTATTAAAAACTATTGCGGATATCGGGAAAAGTCCGTTTGCATTCAAATTCCAACTTTAAAAGCTTAATCCTCCGAGGCATATAGCTTTTTGAAAGGCTAAAGAAACTTTAAATCAGCCAAAAATGATGGAAAAATGATCGCAAAACCTTTTTTTTCTAATACATTTTAAAATTAAACAATGTGAATCTAAAAATATTTCCTAAAATGTTTTCGGATACTGGGTTCAAATTTTATGACGAGTTGATTGAAAGGCGATTTTTCGCTTAAGTTTTACTTCCGAAATTATAATTTTTGATCCAAATTTAGAATTAAAATTTCAAATAAGCCAGTTTTTAGGAAAGTGTTTTGATTACAATTTTCACGAAAAATTTTTTTTGGGAGTGAAATTTCAAAGATCTTATTTCGATATTAGTATGGATAAAATGATATGTTTTGAAAAAATATGAAATTTGTGAAATCATGCCAGAGTGGTACTTTTATACCACATTTACCTTGATATTGTAATAATAATCAAATAATTTCATTAAATCGAGAAAACTTACAATTTTTTCCTGAAAAACGTTGATTTTTTCATGAATATTTTGAATTATTTAGAAATATTTTTTGATTCCGAACAGATATACTCAATCAGACAAAAGTAGTTGAGTACAGAACAGAGCACTGCGCAGTTATTAAGATTAACATACATTTCCTGGAGCCTAGCATGAGGTAGTAGCACACGTGTTTAATTAAGCTTGCTTTTTCAAACGTTTTTTTCTAGAATTAAACATAAAATTTTTGAATATGAATTTTTCTTCGGAAATTAAACGCTTTAATCTTGATCATAAAGAAAAAATTAAGGTTGATCTTATAAAGTTTTCTGTAAACAACGCTCAAAGTATAGCCTCCTGAAAGGCTATCGTGCTTTGGCGGAACTTTTTTTTATATGCTTCGGAGGGTTAATGGTCCTTTAAATAATAAACGTCGCTGGAATTGACTTTTCTCGATAAAAAATTAGCCATACATGGCTTTCAAGAAACAAATCAGATAAGCCATTTGTAGAACTATTCTTTAGCTTGTGAAAACTAAATTGCAATTTTTTTTGTATGCAAACACTCCTGCACACATAATCGACACAAAAGAACCTAAGCCAAAATGTAAAAACTAACTCCTCCTAGGTTTTATGTTGAAATAAGCTGTCATTCTGCAAAACGTGTAACAGTGGTAGGCCAAACTTCATCTCGATCGATTTTCCATAGTTCGCTATATTTCTGGAAGAATCTGACAAAAAAAACGTTTTTGGGAATTATTCGTTGGGAAAACTATTTCCTCCTAGAAAAAATAATAAAAATTTGAACTATTAATTTTTTAAGGACCTATGAGAAAAATTTTGAAACAAAATTAGCTTCGATTTTTTTGACAGTATGCTCAATTGAAAGCCATGAAACCACTGATCAGAAAACTGCAATAAAAGTGATAATTTTATCATATCACTAATAGTGATTCACTATTCAAATTGTATAATATAGCTATTTCCTTGAGGTACATTTACCCTGAAAGCTCAAATAATTGAGGTCAGCTGTTATGGTTTAGTCAGAAAATTTGCCGGTTCGCTCCCTAGCTATAAGGCACATTATGGTGAAACGGATGTCCAATCATATTAAAAAATTTCTCCATTGCGTTTTTAGCCTTGATTTGAATGCAGAAAAACGTGCAGCTATGTTTTTCTGTAATTGGCATGAGGAGAATAGGCTGCTTAAAAAAAACTACCTAAGCGATGGCAATTTTAATTCTTTTTTTTTCTTGCTAGGTTTCTTTTTTATTTCAGACGTTCTATAATCAGGTGTTATGTAGAGTTTTACATTTTTGAAATAGAATGATTTTTCCAAATCAATTTTCATTTTTGTTCCCGGCCATCTAATAACTGGCTCAGTTCTACTGACATTTAAATAAATAATTGAGTAAATAATTGAATAAATAATTGAATGTTCCCTAAACTCATTTTAGGTAAAGAATTTAAATGTCATTTCCTGTCAAAAAGTTTATGTTTTGTATAGTAAGTATTTGTGTCCTGTTGCCTATCCATAGACGCTCGACGATCTTTGGAGCGTCTCGAACGCTTTGTTTCTTTGACTTCAAAATCAGCAATCTAGAATTATAAGACATATGTTTGAAGTAAAAATGTGGGCCTGAAATCCTTAGCCCGGAAGTTAAACCGATAATGATGGCTAGGACCGCCTCTGAGAAATTTTCCCGAAAATAATGTTAATTCATCTGAATATCGCAATAAGCGATCTAGACCGAATTTACAAGGAAATCACTATGGACGAAAAATAAATTTCAAAATCGCCATTTTTGACCGATAAATCCTCATTTTTACCGATTTATATTGCACATAGATGAAAATTTAAACATTTTGTCGATCATTTCATAATAAGTGATAAATTGCGTATTTATAGACTTCCGTCAATTTGTGTTAAACTTGAAACTTGTTTAAAATTCTTAAATCTATGATTATGATAATAAATCGAAAGCTAAGATAATTTTAATGTGTTTTTGAATAATTTCATAATGTTTTGCGAAAGGTCAATTATTTGTGCAACGTTAATGTTGACATTAACTTGCATCAATTTTCAAAATTTTTAATTCTTGAATTTTTTTCTTATCTTAATTGTGAGATTACAACAAGCGGATACATGTATCTTTAAAACCAGCAGTCGAATTTTTGACTACACTTTTGGAATCCTTATAAAATTCAGACTCTAATACGTAATTTTATCGTCAAAACAAATACAATTTTATTTTACAAATTTCTTCAAGAGACTATCCCTTATAATGGCCGATCAAGTTTTATAAAAATTATAAATGTAGAATTCAGCATTTTAATTTTCTCCAATTTACTTAACTCAATGATTGCTTTGAAACTGCATTTATCTAGAATATCATATCCTGTGCAGACTCTTGGGGCTACCTGCAACCGTATTCGTTGCTTTTTAAACACCAAAATAATTATTTCTTACAAACAAACCATTAATTTATATCCCCTTATTACACTTTTGTGTCAATCCCGACCCTGATTAGCAAACGTAGTGTGTTTTTAAGTAGTAGGGCCGGGATTGGCACAAAAGTGTGATAAGGGGATATAGAAAAATATTTGTAGAAAATTATGATGATCAGGTTTCAAAAAGAGATGGATTTTCGGCGATTTTCCATCCCCATCCGTAAATTTTCCTCATCTTTTGCTATGAAAAAGGATGACAGCAATCACTTTTGGAAGTCTGATTATGATAATTGAACTCAAAATTAAAAACCTGTTGAAAAATTACTCTTAAGGGGGTGGTCGTCGCAAAATGAGGCTCTAGTAGAAACAAATTTGCCCAATTTATTTTAATGTTTTTTTATGAAATAGACGACTGCGAGTATAGGGGTAGTCTTTTTATCTGAATAAATGTCAGGAAGCACTTTTGAGTCTAAAAATTATTTTGTACAAAATAAGTTGAAATTATCAATTTTTGGGAATAAAAACACGATTTATAAAAAACTGAGAAAGAAATTTGAACAAAACTCTCAATACTGATTCGCGCGACTTTCAGCTGCACATTAAAATAAGTTTCGATGTGTAACTTTCAAATCCAGGGAGGAGATACATTTTGATTGAGACCCCTAAATATGGTCAAAATACTGTTTTTTGGAGATTTTGAAGCCTAATCCAAGAAATTGGGACAAAACTTTCAATACTGTATCTGCACGGACTATTCGGCTGCACATACAATAAGTTTCGAATGTGTACCTTGAAAAACCAGGGAGAAGATACATTTTGAAAAATATATCCGTCAGTTTTGTAGGCGTTTCTGAGTTGACGAGCCATCTGTCACTTTCGATATTTTTTTAGGATACAAGATTTTTGCGTCAATTGGCCATTGAAAACTTTGTTTTTTGCCTTAAAATGCGACGACCACCCCCTTAACAGGAAAGTTTCATGAATAATAAATTCTTTCTACACATTCGTCTAATTTAAAAAATCAGCACAAATTAAATTTCTAAGAATTATTTTGAATTTTTCTGAAAATCTTATTTTCGATCAACTTTCCAAATTGTACTACAGTAATAGTTATGCGATATGTAATGTTGACTTAATTTATTAGATTAAAGCCTGACGGAATCTAATTATTTTTCAGAAATTTTAGAGATTTTAATTTCCACGGCAACCCCAAAATGCCACGATTGGATTTGAAACCTTGTAAGGAATCATTGAGTGATGAAACCCAAAAAAATTAAAAGAATAATTACCAGCAAGTTTGTAGATTTTACCTTTGAATTGTGAATCCCATCAACGCCAATATCAAAATCATCCCCTTTTATTGAAGCAATTGATTGCGTTTCAAAACGGGAGATTGTACTAAACCATAATTTATTTAACCCCTTGCCATGGCCACCACACCCGTGAGGGCTTAAACCGCATTATTTGTTGTTCTGCTGGGGGAAGTTGACATGCATCAGAAAAATATTTAGCATGCAAAATATTTTTTTCTGGAATGAAGATTAAACTGTCAAGTTTTGTCAATTTATTAAAAATATGCAAATTTATCATCAATTTATATTTCTAACCAAATTTATTCAGAAAATGATTTACGTTAAAAATTTTTGTTTTTAATTTTTGAAAATATTTCTTTTTTATTCTGGACAAAATGTACTTTTCTGTTCTCCGTAAGTTTTTCGTGCTGTCAAGCCAACGAATTTTTTGCTTGATCAAGCCAAGCCAACGAATTTTTTGCTTGATCAAGCCAAGCCAACGAATTTTTTTGCCTGATCAAGCCAAGCAAACGAATTTTTTTGTCTGGTTAAGCCAACGATTTTTTTGCCTGGTCAACCAAGCCGACAACATTTTTTCGTCTGGTCAAGCCAAGCCAGACAAAAACCTCTGGCTTCCTCTTTCTTATAAAGTTTTTCTTAAAGTTCTCTGAAAGTCTACGCATTTTCCTTATCTTTGAGTTTTTAAAATAAAAGTCATAAAATTTATTATTTGGAAATAATGAGGATAAATGGTGAGAAAAAGGGAAGGGATGCATCCCATCCTCAAATTGGAGATAAAATGGGGATGATGGATTGGGATGGAAAATCGGCTAGGTATGCATCCCTTCACAAGCCTGTTCCGTAACTATCATAAGTTTAATGCACGAAAACCGATAACACCCTAAGCATAATATTTTATCAATACTTAACATCAACAAAAAGTGAGATTGTCGCTTTTATTCAAATGGTACTAAAGTCATCTCGCGGCAATTACGGTGAGGACTTGAACTTCAGTCCTGAAGTTTTTATGGTTCTCAAAATGAGATTTCTTACAACAAATAAAAGCTGGGTTAAGTTTAGTTTAATTACAAAATACAAATTTAACCCATTTAGAAAAGGAATCTGTAAAAAATTTTAGCTCGCAAACGTGGAAAATTCCAAAATAAATATCTAAACATTCATGCATTTTATATAACCTCTTAGCGGTATTTAGCGATTGAACAGATGGTTTTTGACTACAAAAGTTAAAATGATAGGTCAATTTCAAGGCTGTCCAAGGTCGTTAATTTTTTTAGTTTTATGATTAAAGCTTTATTTTGATTGATCTACTTATTATATTTATATTACATATGGTAAATATAAAGCAATCAGAAATTATCATTTGAACTAGGTTTCTTTGGTGAATTGGCTGCTATATCAACATATATATCAACATAGATTATTATAAATTGTTTGGTATATTTGAGCTTGAAAATTGAAGAACAATGCAAATTTTTTTAATTTCAGCAATGATAACTCTCTGGCACCTCTTGTATTTGTTGCTGGATGGATAAGAATAACATTTCGAATAAAATCGACCAAAAATTAGTTTGTGCTGACCTCGAAGAGCCTATCATTTCTAACTTGATGAAACACTAACCTCATAACACTGACTGACCTCATAACAAACGAATTTCTACTAGTACTCCTCGGCCCATTACCGAGAGCCATGGGCTTAAATTCATCTCTATTTGCATCCTCATTTTTAGTAGGAATCTCTTTATTACTGACTTCGAGATTATTCGGGTTATCAGGGTCGTCAGAGTTAATATTTGAAGATTTCCCAGATCGCCGAAATTTCATCATGCCGAATTGAGGCTGTTCTGAGTCTGAATGGCCATTTATATCACCATTTATTCCGGCATCATTATCGTCATCTTTAAATATTTGATTGAGATTGTTAAATAGCTAATAAAAAAAATAAACTAATTTTCACTGATTTTGAAACAAGGCAACATTTATTTTTAAAATAAAGCCCGAAAGTTCAAAAACTGTAGATCATCGCTGAAATTGACTTCTGTATTCTACAGTGCCCGAGCTGTAAATTCCGAATCCTCATCGTGAGGTGCGAGTTTGGTCTGGCCAATCGGATTCTCATTTCGATTTCGAAACCGCCGTCTTGCGTAAAATTTTTATTCGAGAAGTTCTTTTTATTCGAGTTTGTTCTAAGCTTCAAATAACAAGTAGATTCCGCCTAACCAGAGGTAGGATCTAAACTTTCATTATTCCAAACTTTTTTTGCTCGAACCTACGCTCATATACTGTATATGACTACTTTTGGTACTAAAATAAGTAGAAAAGCGTATAGCTAGGCTATACATTTTTGGTACCCTTAGGTCTAACGGAGACCCGTTATAAGACACAAAACAATGTGCTCAAATTTTTTTAGAAACATCAAAATTGTGTATCAAAATGCATCTCTGTAGGAAATTATGTGATAAACCATAAGTTTACCTTCTTCTTCCTCTATAATGACATCTTGCGCTAATTTATGTCTCAAATCAGACAATCCAGCTTCAAATTCTCGTTTTTCCTCTTGTACTGACGCAGAGGTGCCTAAATCATCATCAGAGTCGGAAGAATCAGATGTTCCAGATCCTAGGGGTTCTGTGGTTTGAAGTTGAGTCTCAGTAAAATCTTCTTTATCAGATATTATTTCTGAGAATGGATCAAAATTTCAATCTATTACGAAAATGACCAATAATCCATTTTTGTTCACCAAGCATGATCGCGCTGAGTGCGCCAAAAGTTTTTTTAAATACAACAGAAGTTACTAAGGACTATCAAATCACATTTTCCAGGTCTGGAATACAATTATATTCAAATTGTAAGTAGGTTAATAAAATCTCGAGTAGCTCTCAACGTTTTAAACACCGCCTGACAAAATACGAGCAAGAATCAGGTTGAACGGGTTTAAGAGATATAGATGTAACATACATGTATACATGTGACATAAACATGTGAAATATCTATTACGGTACTTGCTTGGGCTTTTATGCCACTTTTTCAGTCAACATTTTATTTAATTCGGCTTTTGAAAACGACTTATCCGATGGAGTTTTTAGATAGCTCAAACTGAGCACAAATATTTAGAGACTTTGGTTTAATGGAAAAAATCATAAAAACCTTTGAAAAAAAACAGTACTACTTTTACCAACTTTATTTTTTCAATATACGGTCACGTGATCATTTTGGGGCTATGATGTAATGAAAAAAAGTCTTAGAATTTTTTTCTGATCCCGCTCAAAGGCTTTTTTTAATCATTTAAATTTAATTCGGCTTTTGAAAACGACTTATCCGATGGAGTTTTTAGATAGCTCAAATTGAGCACAAATACTTTGAGAAAAATAAATTGACAAAAAAATGGTCCGAATCAGACCATTGTTTCCAATTTTTAAACAAAAACTGATAATTAAACAATTTCAGTAATCTCAGAAAAAAATCAAAAAATGATCCGATTCGGACCCTATATTTTTTATTTTATTATTAACTTGATATTTGTACTCAGTTTGAGCTATCTAAAAACTTAATTGATTGAGTCGTTTTCAAAAGCCGAATTATACCGGTATAAAAATTTTGGCAAAAAAAGTGGCATAAAAGCCCCAGCAAGTGCGGTAATTATTATCTATTATATATATATTATATATCTATTAGATAAACATGTAATATATACATGTGACATATAGATAATATATACATGTGACATTCAAATCAGAAAAATCCGTCAAAGTTGGCAAAATTGCATATGAAATATTTAATTATGAAATTTATGATGCAAAAAAGAATGCCTGAAAATTTTTGTTTTGATGATCTTATCAGAAATGTTATGGTTTTTATTGAACCGGAAGCTCAATCCCATAAAAATTCTAGAATTCTAGAAATGACCAAAAACTTTCAATTTTTTTGTGATATAGCCGAAATACTATCTTACCGTAGCCAATCAGGGCAAATGTAATGTTCTTTTTATTTTATTTTTACATTTAGGGGAGTGTAGTAACATAAACTGAAATAATAGAAGATTTTACATACTCCGCGTAGTTCGAGGTTTCAAAATTAATGATTTTAACTTCTTTCCCGTGACGGGTATGGTAGGCTTCCAGCCGTCCGCGTCCAAATATAATCTACTATAGAGTAAGGTGTGGTAACTTACCACACCTCACTCTATAGTACCACTGGTAAGGCTTGCGGAAGGGTAGTTACAGTAGTTCGAATTTGGAATTGAATTTTATATACCAGCTCAGAACTGAGTTTTTATTTGAGTGAATGTACCTTTTTTAATTTATTTTTAATGACGGTTGCTTACAAAAAAATAAAAAGTTAATTCAGCGTAAAAAACTGACCGCGGAAAGTAAACTGACCGGAAGTAAGTTCGACAATTAAATAAAAGTACTTTTAACTTTCAGAATTAATAAAATGAAAAACAAAATGATTTCGAAAATTGACAAAAGTAGGCTTCAAATAGAATAAATAATTTCAAACAATCTAACTTCACTACTTTCATTAATTTTAGAAATTTATTTTCTTTAATTATATTTCAAAAGTGAAATACTTTTATTCATTTTCAAACTGAAATACTGTAGAATCAATTTTTCAAATAAATAAAACAAGTATAAAATTCGAAGAAAATTGACTTTATTTTGAAAGTTAATAAAATAAGAATTAATTTTGGTAAAAAGATTTAAAGTACAAAAACGTCAATTATTCAAATAGTTGATCTATCACTTTGTAAATTGTCATTCAGACATGATTAAGGGTCCTAAATTGCGATTTAAGGCCATCGAGCCACGGATGGCTCCAAAGACATTACGGGAGTTAACAACGTCGTCGCCAGATAGCTGACCAATTTAAGGTGGTCGCATTTTGCTTGCATTTCACACCTACGATCTCTCTTATCAAGCTTTTATTCGCTTTAAGAATTTATAATTTTTGTTCTAAGATCACTTTTGATATTTTTATTGGTGGAATGTTTTTGCTTTGTGACATTTTTAGCCTTCATGTGACTTATACGATCTTCAATTATAAATTCATGGGAAAATCTTTAAGTTCACTGTTTTGAGAACGACCCAAAATTCCTTTGTGAAAATTTCTCCGAATTCTGAAATAGCATTTCATTAAATTTTCTGGATTACTTAAGACTAAGTTATATTGGTACACAACATGTACTAAAATTTGTACGTAAAGCACCATCGGCTTCAAGTTCGATTCTAATTATCAAAAAAGTTCATAATTTGGGTTTGAAAAAAATTATTTTTCGACTAATTTTGATAAATTTTGTCCCAAAAACTTGTTCTTCTTCCTCTTCTGGCAACGCCCCTAATTCTGGTAATTTGGATAAGCTTGATTTTGAAACATGGGTATCGTTACGCTCATTTTCATTGCCTTCAGAGCCAGAACCGAAAGGCTAAAGATTTTTTAGTAATTTCTCCGATTTCTAGCTAACCATTTCGCGATGAGTAGACTAATCAAATAACCTCTAAAATGATCCATTCTTCTGAGATTTGTTAAAATTTTAAAACCTTTAATTGGGGGTTTCATGAAATTATAAAATTTTAGCAAAGTAAAAAAAATTGTGTAACATATATTTTCACCCAAACCTATGCACGATGTTTCATTGTTTACTTGCGCATCTGTGTTTTGAAACCCCAATATCATAAGATTAAATGTTTCTCAAATCAATAACTTATTCCATTTCTTGAGTTAAATCGTTATGTTGTTTACTCTCACCTTTTTTTCTAGAAAAACGGTGTTTTTGGCACTAGGAAATTTCTACGTATATGTATATGGGGATTTAAGAACTTTGTTTTTCGATCGATAACAACTGAAAATTGCATCCAAATTATGAATTTTAGTTGTAAGCATCAAATATTAAGATCAGCAAGATAACTTTTATAAATTTGTTTACAATAATGAGTTAGATAGAATCATACTATTAGCATTCCTTTATCTTGTTTTGAATGGAGATCAGAAAAAATGCATCGGATTCATGCATTTCCGGTTTGATGAGCAATTTGTGAATGTCACTAAAATTCTTAAACATAAAAAAAATTTTTGGTTCTGTTTCAATATTCTGCTGGTGAGGTTAACAAGCAAAATTATAGCTTAAAATTTGATAAAACTTATTAACTGGAAATTAACGGAAATTTTTTTCGAATAGGTTGAGTTATGGGCGTGTTTACTAACTTGTTCGCTGTTTTCATCTACCAAATGAGTTGTTCCACTTTCTGGTTGCAATCCTGTATCAACATCCACAGTCACTACACCACCTAGACGGCGAGGGGCACCAGCTTCTGGGTCGAGTCTGAATACAATTTGTAACGACAGAAGAATAAGATAAAAATGTCGAATAAAGGTCACAAAAAATTCAACATCCTATGTTCTGTATATATTATATACAGAATATATACAGAATATTCTATTTGAAATTAGGATATGGTAAAATAATAAAATTGAAAATTTTCTCAGATTCAAACAGAGTGACTAAAATCTTTAAATTTAATTAAACGACTTGTTTCTATTCATAATGCATAACACTTTGAATATTTTTCATCTACATTTTCAAATATAAAATTCAAATGTTTCGCTGTTTATTTTAGCATCGACGGGGAAGTGAAGCAAAATGGTTCAGAATTTATTTTAGAACAGAAATAAGCGAAAAAGTACATCTGCTTATGACTCATAAGTTATGACTCACTTAGAGTTAATTAGCAAGAATTGTGGGCGAGTACGATTTTTTAAAAAGGCCCACTTAGAATAGTGTAAAAAAGCGGTGGTTGTTTTGATCATTCAGGTTTGGTCAAATAATTCTGATGAAAAAAGCCTCTGTTTTACGGCGTTCGAAGTAAGATCGAAAGCTTTTTTGCAGTACTCTAAAGTGTTGCATGAAAACTCGCCTCTAAGTTTTTGTCGAGCTCGAACACCAGTTTCGAGAAAAACTTATCTCGTTCAAAGTTGGCTAGCCGAGTAAGGTAATCAGGACATCTATTGATATGATAGTAAATGCCCTTAGCTGATGACGGGTTTCTGTTTTCAGTTGTGCGATTTTTTTATTTTGCGCCTTGTCATGCCAACCAAGTGGCTCAAGCAAGTACATTCGAATTGATAGCAACAGTTTTCAATGTATTCTGTTTACATTCTGATAAAATCACAGCTTTTAGGCCACTGATTTTATCACAATGAAATATTTCATCTAAACAAATGGCATACCTTCAATATGTCTCAGTTTGTTGTCTCGATTTTGTGAGGTCTAGGTGGTTTTGCATCAGCAGAAAGAAAGCTAGATAGTTTTATGCCTCTGAAAAGACGGTAAAATTAATTTTATTCGTTTTATGAGTTTTTGGAGGTGAAAATCTATGTTTTTGCTGGTGTAAGGGATGCATAAATTAATCTACATTTTGGCTAATTTTATGTCAATTTTTAATCGTTGTGAAATAACCATTTAAGGTTATTGACTGATACAGTGGGTTGTATTTTCGTTATGTACTTTATTTCTCTTATTAAATAAATAAGAGAATATAAGAATGTGTAACATTCAGTTGGTTGCTTTCTCTTGATTTATTTTGAAAGAGACGAGAAATGACGATTTATACGAAAAATATAAATTTCTTAGAAAAAAATTTACATTTCTTGATGTTTGGGTCTTATTGGTCAACATTGTTTTAGGGTTGGTTTCAGCAAATTTTACATTAACAAACGTCTCAAGGATTTAATAAAACAATGGAACTTCGGACTTTGCACATAAATTATGGGCCATAGTTTACAAAACCGTCCGCAGAAACTTGATGATTCGCATCTTTCGTTGTACTTAATCATGAAAATATTACTTCGAAAAATAAGGATTTTGCAATTTAACGCAAACAACTCAGAAAAATCCTTAAACTTGAAAAAACAGCATTCTCAAAAATTCAGACAAATCGGTAATCAGACTCTGATAATCAGACAAAGGCTACTGCATAACTTTTTGACTTTTGGATTTGTCTAAAATTACCTTAGTAGAAATCGCTTTTTAAGATTATAAGCAAAATCTGAAATTAGCTTGTTTTATTTTTAGACTTTTGAAAAAGTCTAATTTGTTTCAACCGCCCTCAATGAAGAAATTTTATAAACAATTTGATTATCAGAAAAAATTTGGTGAACTTGGAATTATATTTTGCTACAAGACTCTATAATCTTCATCACACATAATCGATACAAACCGACCTGCTTCTCGTGGTTTATTGAATAATAGACTATAATGTAAAGTATAAAATTTATTCGATTAATTAATTTTCAAACGGTAATCAATTATTTGAGTTCAAAACGTAGTATAAAATTTACTATGTCACACTTAATTTGATTATAAGAGGAATTTTTTTAATAAAAAACAGCCTCAGGTTTTTTAGAATTTCGTTGAAATTTAGTGGCTTTGAACGGTAATCTGCATATTACGAGACATTTTCTAACTCACCTTAGTAACTGAGGTGACTAATAAATAGACTCGTTAACAGCAGATTACGTTTTGAACCACTAGATTTCAAACCATTATGTACCACCTTCACTCCCGCGAACTTTGTTTTACATAACTCACTTTATTCAATTAAGTTGCTTGAGCTCAATGAGCTGTTCACAATTTTCTATCTTTTGCTGCTAAAATCATTTTTTGAGATAAAAGCTATATCATATCCTGTTCAGAGGGATGAACAAAAACCGTAAGAATGTACTCAACCATCGGTTAAAATCCCTATTCTACACCACACTAAAATCTCTCTTTCCAGATTTTGTGATTACGCCCTTGGAACAGGATATAGCAAATTTCTTAAGTTAAAATTGTGCATGTTAAAAATCAATGAGGTTTGAACTTGAATAAAAACTTTTTTTCAAAATGTTCAAGTAACTGTACAAGTCATAATTCAGTTTTAAATTATGTGCGGTGCCAAAATTTTAGGAATAACGATTAACTCGTTAAAAAAATTAAAAAAAAATATATCCGTGTCTTGTTTTTCAATTTTTTTTGTTCACGTCAATTTTATACAACTTTGAAAATATCCCTTATTCACACTTTTGTTAATATCCCGGCCCTACTATTTAAAAACACACTACGTAACATTTTAAGCGCGCTAAAATCAATCTAGTGACCCTTTCTTTTTTTCCGAGCAACAATTTTACATATTCTATATCCCCTATTCACACTTTTGTTAATATCCCGGACCTGATTAGGAAACGTAGTCTACGTTTGCTAATCAGGTCCGGGATATTAACAAAAGTGTGAATAGGGGATATAGAATATGTAAAATTGTTGCTCGGAAAAAAAAAGTAAGGGTCACTAGATTGATTTTAGCGCGCTTAAAATGTTTCTGGAAAAAATTGCAAAAACGCAGCCTGCGAAGTTGTTCTTATTGCTTTTGGCGGTAATAAAATGTATTTTTTGGCATAACTATGAACAGTCTAGAAGTCGATCTCTTTTTACCAAGAGTTTCTCGATCATTTTTTTTGGTTACATGCAATTTTCTAGCATGTGAAGCAAAATTTCGAAAAAATGAGCCTTAAGATTTAATTACGTTTTTTGGCGGCAAAGAACGAGATAGGAATCATGCTAATCGCATATCGAATAAACTCATGCATCTAATTTTAACGATTTTTGGGACTCTTTTCAAATTGGTCATAATAAACGTAGGTTGAGATATGGACTTGAAAATATCTTACAAGATGCCTTAAAGTAGGGTGAGAAATACAAATTCAAAGTTCATGCCGTTTGTAAACACTACTCTTAAAAGAAGCGCATGATCAAGAGATTCAAGAAAAAATGCAAAAACATTTTCTAAAAGTTGAGGACGGCTGTCAAAAGCCAGTTTTAAAATGAAAATTTAAAATGCGATTTTTACAGCGGTCCTACATTGAAAAATAATTTTTTTGTACATTTGTCGAATCTCCTTAATCAGGCGTTTTTTGAGACTACTTTCGAAAAAAAAATTTGGAAATGTTTTTTTTTGGAAATTTTCAGCATAAGGCTGTTTTTAGTATCAAAAGAAGCGCCTAATCGAGAAATTTGACAATAATTGCAAAGAAATTTTAAAAAAGTTGAAGACGGCTGTCAAAATCACGTCTCAAAATGAAAATTTAGAAATTTGAAATACGATTTTCGCAGCTGTATCTCCTTGGTGAGGCGCTTTTTTAAGCTAACTACTTAATTTTTTTAAGAATTTTCACCACCAGGTGGTGCCGGACATAAAAATTAATGATGCGAAACATTTTAGCTTAAAAAACTACCACTTAGAGTATATTTATAGACTCATATTTGGTCCCAGTCAGGAGATAAAATAAATTTGTTTTTTCACCACCAGGTGGTGCCGGGTGTGAAAATGAATAACGCCAAAATATTTCCCTCCGAAAGTAACCCTGAGTAGTATATTTGTAGATTATTGTCTGGTTCCAGTGCTGTTTTAACTGCATAAAACACAAAAATGCATCCAAATAATGCATTTCCGGTCTGATAAGAAATTTCTGAAACTCACCAATATTCTTGAAATTAAAAATAAGGGGAACTTTCAGGGATCTGCTCCGATATACTGCTGGCTAAAATGACACTTCCCCAATATATTTTTGGTCTCTGTATTTGAAAAACACTCGTCCAGGTGTGGACTGTATAAGAATTTTTATTTTGTTGTCTAAGTGTTTTCATCGTGGGGTTTTCAAAATAAACCAAATAGGACCGGTTGATTTTACTATCCACTAAATATTTGTGCTCAGTTTAAGCTATAAAAAATGATCCGAATCAGACCATTGTTTTCAAATTTTTTACAAAAACTGATAATTAAACAATTAATCTAAGAAAAAAAAATGGCCCGATTCGAAATTTCAACTTACGCAATTTCACGATTTTTAACTATCGCCGAATTTATTTGAGATTTATATCAAAAATTACTTTGTTGGCGTCCTGAATGACGTCATTATCATGAGTGAATTTCCCAAATTTACTCTTTTCGACGCTAAGTTGATTGTGTTTTGTTGGAGTTTTTTCCAAAAATTTTGACGATATTGGCATATTTGGCGATGTGGGGACAGAAATAACATTTTTGTTCGAAAAATGAAAAAAAATCGTAGGCGTTCGAAATGACGTCATATGTCAAACATTTCTTTACTTTTATAATGAGTTTTACAATAGGTTTCAGTCAGGCTTCCAAAAGGGATGCATCCCCGCCGATTTTTCCATCCCTATCCCTATCCCGTTTTATCCCCCAAAAGGGATAAAAACGGATAGGGATGAAGGGATAGATTATCCCCTTTATCCCGGGTCCGGGATAGCCTTATCCCTTTTTATCCCGTTTTTGTAAATACGAATAAAATTTTAGCATGCAGACGAAATTACGGGGGGTATATTGAAGGTAGAATATTGTGGTATTTTGCGGTATTTTCGATGACTCATCACTTCCGGTTAAACGGTTAAAATTGTGTTAATTTATTTATATATTACTTGGGGTATATTTGAGAGTAAAATAATCTCAATAAAAAATTGGCGGTTTTCGATGACTCATCACTTTCGGTTTAACCGAAGTGATGTTAAAATTGTGTTTATTTCTTTATATATTACTTGTGGGGTATATTTGAGGGTGAAAATCTCAAAAAAAAAATTGGCGATATTTCGATGACTCATCACTTCGGTTTACCGAAGTGAGGTTAAAATTGTGTTTATTTATTTATATATTACTTGGCGGTATATTTGAGGGTAAACTAACTTTAAAAAAAATTGGCGTATTTTCGATGACTCATCACTCCGGTTTAACCGGAAGTGAGGTTGAAATTGTGTTATTTATTTATATATCACTTAGGGGGATATTTGAGGGTTGAAATATTATCAGAAAAAATTTGGTGGTATTTTCGATGACTCATCATTCTGGGTAAACCGAAAGTCAGGTAAAATTGTGTTTATTTATTTATATATAACTTGGGGTATATTGAGGGTGAATTAATCTCAAAAATATTGTCGGTATTTTCGATGAGTCATCACTTCCGGTTTAATTAATCACTAACGGAAAAGAGGTTAAAATTGTGTTTATTTATTTATATATACTTGGTATATATTGAGGGTAAAATATTGTCAAAAAAAATTTGGTGTATTTTCGATGACTCCTGGTTAAATCGAAAGTCAGGTAAAATTGACTTCTATGAGTTCATTATTTATGAAGGTGGATTAAGAAGTAAAATGAATTTAAAAAGGTGGCATTTTCGATAAACTCGACTACTCTTTCGATACTTTCTGGTAAACTATACTTAAATAAACACACTTTTCACTCGACTTCCAGTTAAATCGGAAGTCATCATTCATCGAAAATACCGCCAAATTTTTTTGACTTAAATTCACCCTCAAATATACCCCCTAGTATTATATAGAAAATTAAACACATTTTCACTCGAGTTCCGGTTAAACCGGAAGTCATGATTCATCGAAAATACCGCCAAATTTTTTTGGACTAAATTTTACCCTTAAATATACAGTAAAACTTCTGAAGAGTGTTTATATTTATGATTATGCAAAAAGGGGATAGGGATAGAAAAGGGATAAAAAGGGGGATAGGGATAGAACGGGATAGGGACGGAAAAAGGGATAGAAACGGGATAAAAAAGGGATGGGGATAAAAACGGGGATAAAGGGGATGGGACTTTCCATCCCTACCCTCTATGGCCTCTGAATTTTCCATCCTATCCCTATCCCCCTCTATCCCCTCGGTTTATCCCTTCTATCCCTATCCCTTTTGGAAGCCTGGTTTCAGTATATACTTTTTAAGTTGCTATTTGTTTCGAGTTTTATTTTTTATTGAACCCTCAAAAAGTAATTGAATATTCTCAATTTCATAATTCGGATATGCAAAAAGCTGCCCAAAAAGAAGAATTGCTTCAGCTTATTGATATTACTCAGCAAAATAATCAATGACAATTGTTTTATTTTTAAAGAATGCAAATAATTTATTTACTGTATATGTGTAATCAGTTGAAATCTGAATTATTTTTCTGGTTGAGTGTAGTTTAAATACAAAATCTAAAACAGAAATTGTTTTGGGTCATTCGCAAAATTTTCATAAAAAAAATTGACACTGTTATATAATTATTCATTTTTGTTTATTTGCTAACGTTTTTTTGCTAACTGCTATATAAGTTCGCTTAACAAATTGTTCTTATGTGATCTTGTTTTGTGTTTTTACTCATCGAACAAAAAAAATTTGATTAATTGTGCTATATTTATGCCTCTCAAGCAAAAATTCTCAAAATTTTCAAAGAAAAAATATTCAATGTTAAAATTTATGGTGTAATATTAGTCCGACAATTTTTTTTTGTTTTAAGTGATCATGTTATAAGTTGTGATTCAAAAAGTGGAAAAAATAATTATCCTGAATTTAACAATGATTTCAAAAGGAAAAAACAAAATAAAAAATCTCGAAATTTCAAAAAAAAAGGTTTAAATATATATAAATTTATGCTGTGATATTAGTCTGGCAAAATTTTTCTGTCAGGTGATTATGTTATTAGTTGTCGTTTAAGAAAAAAAAAATTATCTAAAATTTTAAGAGTCCCAAAAAAAAATTTAATGTTAACTTTTTTATTTTCAGGTGATCATGTTATCAGTTGTGATTCGAGTAAAAATTTTTTTTATCAAACATTCTCAATAGATAAACATTTAGTGTTCAAATTTATGCTGTAATATTGGTCCGACAAAAAATTTTTTCAGGTGATCGGTTTATTAGTTGTGATTCGAGTGAAAAATTTTTTTATTCAAAATTTTCCGATTCATGCGCGTTTAAAGTGAATAAACCAAAAAAAAGACAAAAATTAAAATTTTAAAAGTGTCATTTGACCCCTCTCCTCAACTCCGAGTCGGAATTTTTTTTCTGAAAATGTCTTTTTAGATGGCGCTTTGATCAATATGCAATGACACTAACGGCATGGCCTTTTTCTCTTTATAAATCGTGAAAAACTGGTTTTCGTGATTTTTGAGGTCAAAGTTTGACCATTAGTAACCTTTTAAAAAACAATTTCGTATATTTTTTTGAACTCGTGGGGTCTCATTTAGTACTTCTAGAAGCAAAATGATAAGCGCAAAGCAAGTCGAAAATGGCATTTCCCACCCTACCTTAAAGGCTTGAGGTATCAATATCCTGTTTTAATTCTTTCTGTTCGAAGTCGAAGCACTACACTTGTGTGTATAATTCAGTATTGAATACATATATATTTTGGGATGGTGATAGCGAGGCTCCAGGCTGTGATAGGCTGAATTATACACACGAGTGTACTGCTTCGACTTTTAACAGAAAGAATTGCAACAGGATATAGTTCGTCGGTAAACGAATTCAACATCTGTTCTGCCCATAATTCATTTAAAAATGTCAGACACTAGGTTTTACAGGGCTGAGCCCCTTCAGTAAATATTTTATAATTATCTTATAATTCATTAGTAATCATTACCCATCGGAATAGTATTCGTCTGATGATATATATTCACTTTCTATCGTTTTAGACCTTTGAGACCCAAAGTTTTTTACTCGCCCAAAAAATAATGAAACTGGTTTTTTTAATTTTATTGAATTGGTGAAAAATCTCTTAATTTTTTGATTCATCTTCCCGATCCTCTAGAAAACACCTGAATGACAATATGGTGATTGAAATAATCTTGCGATTAAAGTTTAAATTATTTATCACATTTCTTATTTAAATTTTAACTTCTTTATTTTGGAAACATTAAACAATATAGCTACTAAAAATGATTAATTATTTTTGGCAGTGGTTTTATAGTTCTACAAAACTGTAGGATACAGTAATTTGCTAAATATTCATTTTGTGTACTAAATGCATTATAAAATCTTTATTACACGAATATAGAGTTTAAACATTTTTTGGTTAAGTGATACGTACGTTCTGGTATTATAAAGGTTAAAACTAACAAGATATTTTATTTACTGTCAGGGTCGATTTAAAGAGGGTGAAAGGAGTAAAGTTCTCCTACAATACTAATCGGGGAAGCCATTTTGAGCGGTGAGAAAAAGCTCGTTTTTTGTATTAAATAACTAAAACCTACGCATGACTCAAAACGGCTTCCACGATGAGTATTGTACTTTATTTGCTAGTTTGGTTTGTACGTTAAAGGTCCATTATTAGTATAAATTAAGTACATTATGTACTTGACCAAACTAGCAACGTCCAACTAGCGTCTGTTCAGGATATGGACAGGTCTGCTTTGAAACAAGAAAGTCTTTTTGAGAACCTTAAAATATTGCCACCCACTCTCTAATATGTATTTTTGGACGATTTGAAATAATAAATTAAAATTATAAGAAAACTTACCGTCTTCGTAATTTTTGAAAAATTCTTCGCCTTCTCAAAAATTCGCCAAAGCCAACAATAGTCATCAAGGCAACAACTCCACCACAAACACCAGGGAGAACAGGGCCATAAATAATATTGAGAGCTTGACTCTTGTCTCCTTTTGCATTTGAAGTACCATTTCCTCTATAAAGAAAACTTCTTCCATCCAGCTCACATTTTAATATTTTACAGTAACTGGGTTTTATACCACTTTTGTCACGTTCTCTAGTATAACACCAAAATCCATTAGGGTCGTCGTCGGGATTTCTGAAAAATTTTTGTATTCGGATGTCTGTAAAACACGTTTACAAAAACAATGTCTGATAGACACCCGATTTTTTAATTTTTGGTCTTCAGTTGATAAAGTTTATGTTTGACAATAACGTTAAAAGAGCAGCCAATCACAGGCGCGCAAGTTCACCCGCAATTCCCCGCAAAATCTTTTATGCAATTAAATTGCTTCGGAAAAATATGTAGTTGATTGTAGCCATAAACTCGAAAGCGACTTTTCGTTTTATCTATAGACTTAACTATAAACTCTATCTGTTATTAACAATTTGAAAGAAGGAATTTCAAAAGGAAAATACAGTACTGGATTTTATTAGCTCATTTTAAAATCATCAAAAAATCTTTCCGGAGAGTTTCTCATGAACGTATTATCAACCAAAGAGTAGTTATGTGCGCTGAGGGTGATATAGAGAAAAAAGGCGTTATCTTGTAGACTTTAGACATGAATCTGTACCAAGACTCGATTATGGCGACGCGTCACCATACTTATAAATCGGAACATATTAGCAAAGTTTCATTATTAACATACATTTTTCAATAGCTTAAAATAATATTTAGCCAATTTGCTATACAATTGGAAAAACAAAAAATTTTAAAACAAATTGAAAGGCATTTAATGAGGATAAGAAAACAATAAGTTGCGACACAAAAGTTACACTCCAGTTACACACAAAAGTGCAATAATAAGATAAAATTAAACCTTTATTTATATTTGAACCTACTTCATATAAAACTTCAAATGATTTTCTATCGCTCTGTCTAAAAATAATTATATGTTTTCTACAAAATTCTTTAGTAAAATGACTCTTAAATTATTTTGGAATGTTATTTCTCGTGATAAGAAAAAGAGAAAGAGACACNCCTACGCATGAACCTCTCACTGATTCTTATGTAATCAGTATTTCAATTTTCGGGCTATCTTGTAATGAAATAAAAGTCTTAAAAATTTTTAACGATTTTTTTAAGGGGGGTTTCGAGATAATTCGAGTTCTTTTTGAAAAAAAAACATAGTACTGATATACGGTTATTTGAAAAAGTTCTCAAATTACATAAAAATAACTTTTAGATAAACTTAAGACGTTTTTAAGATTTTTTTCTGATTACACCAAAGTCCGAATAAAATCAGGTGACGAAATAATTCGAAGATAAGGTTTGAAATATGTCATAGAATCCTTAATTTCTCGAAAAATAAGATCACGTGACGTGTTTGGAAAATATTATTGATTGTCAAAACTTCTAAATTAGGTGTTTATTGGCCCAAAAAATTTTTCGGCGTAATTTGATCACTATTTGTTTACTTTAACCAAAACCTTATATCTTAATTTGAAGGTCACGTGATCGTTTTTGGACTTTGGTGTGATGGAAAAAGTCTTCAAAACTTCTAAAGAACCTTTTCACTATTTTTGCCGACTTTATTTCTTGAATATACGGTCACGTGATCATTTTCGGGCTATCGTGTAATGGAAAAAATGTCTTAGATTGTTTTTTGATCACGATGAAAGGTTTAATTTTGTGATTCAAAAAATTGTTGGTAAAAAATAAGTACTGTCATACAGTAAAAATTTTCAAAAAAAAAAGGCTCAAACGTTATTTTGTTTCAAAGTTTATCGATAACTTTAAACTGATCTTGTCATTAATGATTAAGCGTCGTAAAATGCGATTAAATGGTGTATGGCGACGCGTCGCCATAAATCGAGTTTCGAGTTAAATATATGATAGGTAAGTTATGAAAGATATGAATTTTACGAACATTATATCGAAGATTATCTTTTGGTAAGCTTTCTCACTCACGCGTCATAACTGTGATGTCAGAAAAATAGTGACCAATCGAATCACACAATTCTTAGAAAAAAGTTGGCAATCGTGTGATTTGATTGGTCACTATTTTTCTGACATCACAGTTACGACGCGTGAGTGAAAAAGATTACCAAAGGATAATATTGGATATGAATAAAAAATGATATTAAAAATAATCACAAAATTTATTTTTTGATGATTGAAATCATGACGAAATAAAATAAGACATTTCAAAAGTAAACTCAAAAAATACATTGTTTGTGATTATCATTTAATATGTTTAAACATGTGTCAAAAACCGCAAATTAGTAATTTTTCTCCTAAATGAGCTTTTGAGGCGGATCATTTTTTACACTAAACTTACCGGCAATAATTGTGATCTCCTAGAAGTCCAAGGGTCCACATGTCACTACCTGGTTCCAATTTTTGATCGTGGGATATCACATCATTATTTTCCCAATTTACACAAGACTTTGAATCAATAGTTCTATTTAAACGACCTTCATAGGTTGTTCTATAATCTGGGTAATAACATTCATCTCGTTCTTAAAATATATTTTACGATATCGTCAGTCATTTGAGCACTTAACTGCCCAAAGTTGGTTTTTTCGGGGATAACTTGAATTTAATATCGAAATTATGCACTATTTGGCACAAGAAGATTTCTCAATTTTGTCCGAGGCTCATATTGTGGAAATTTCTTCGATCATTAATAATGATTCATTATAACTTATAGATTTTTTTGGTTATTGAATTTTTTTTATTAAAAATTGATATGAGGGTCAAATTTTCATGGTTTGAGAAGTCCAGTTTTTTGAAAATGGGAGGTAACGATTTTCTTCTGAGAGGTAAAGTTTTCATAGGTATGGACCATACCGTATGGTCCATAACTTATGGGACCACCGGGTTAACTTCAAATGACCGGTCAGAGTTCAAGGTCATCGAATGCATTTTAAAATACCATAAACCCTTCTAGGAAAATTAAGGTAATTTTTTTAAATTCAAATTTTTTGGACAAAATTCTACAGTGAGGGTTTTTGGCGGGAATTTCTTCCAATGCAATTTTCATTTCGCAAGTTAAAAAACATACTGTAAAGCTTACAGCGCGCTGCAGCGTAAACTTCCGAATTATAACTTATTTTTTCGCTCACATTAAGTTTCATCTCGAGAATAATAAATCGAAAAGTTGAAATAGTAAAATAAGTTATTATAAACCATTTTACTTATTTTCTGTTTGTCACTATGGTCTGTAAAAATTATGCTGCTGAAAATTAAAGGTTATACTAGATTGGCAAATAAAAAACGATTGGTGGTGGTCTCACAGCTGTGCGAAAATAGGTTCTCTCACTAAAAATCCTCAAATGGTGAAATCGGAGCTCTGTTGAGGTACCATTTTTGCCTTATTTTTTCAGATACACTACCCCCTTAAACTGTTTTAAAATCGTAATTATATGTTGCGTCGCCCACAGAAGAATTTATATTTTCATCTATTTACTGACATGAGAATAATTGCATAACTAACAAAAAAAAATCATTGAGGTCAACTTTTTAATAGACGTTTTAGCAATCATCAGTTCAGAAAAAAATTTGGCCCGGGATGACCCGTGATTAGCTTAGCGTTTAATACTTAAAGGATGCAGTTTTTGAATACCTTGCAGAAAATAGGAGTTCCGAGTTTTGCGGCCCATTTTGGGTCATCCAAAATCAACAAAAACCAACATTTTCTTATTTTTTGTTTGTTTGATCTTGAAAAAAAGTTTGGGAAAATATTAGCTTAAAATTTGGAGGACCATATCCCTTTACGAAGAAGGTTGATATTTTCTAGTTTGGTCTGGTACATTATGTACGTTAAATAATACTAATGTACTAGACCAAACTAGAAAATATCTACCTTCCTCGTAAAGGGATATTGAGCGATCCAAAATCAACAAAAACTACTGGTTGAGTTATCTCAGATAACTTATCTGGGAGAAAATTTGTTCAATATAATTTTCGGGAGAAAATTTTTTTCCACAGTTTTAGGCCAATTTTAATCCAAAAGCTAGAACTTTAGTGGGAAAGCCTTCGCTCCAATTTGCAAAAAATATTATTCTTGCTCTTTATTTGGCTCTATCGAAACCAGGGTTGTTAAAGGGATAGGGATGGATGGGGATGAGGGGATGGGATGGAAAGGGATAGGGATGGATTCTGAGGGGACAGCTAAGCCTGGACAGCTAAGCCCCTCTCAAATCATAAAAGTTTGACCTTCAAAGCAAGTGGGACTGGTCGCTGATTTTTACTTTCCACTATAAAAATTTAGTTAAGCAGCGTAGTCATTTTTTCTTTACGTAAGTTATTTTGAGTCAGAGAAATGATAAAAGCCATCAAACTTTTGAAGATGTTCAAAACGAATTTTAGAAATTCTAAGTTTAAGAAAAATATCTAACTAATTTTAAATTTGACTCAGGGAATCTTCGACCTTTTTATCAGAAAATATTTATTTTTCATTGTCTAAAATGATGCTTTATTCTAATTTTTGTCCTCAAAGATGATACAGATTTGACTCAATAATTATTTGACCAAAAATTGTTTTTTGTAGTCTTGAAACTGTAAAATCACTTTCTTAAAAACAACTTGTTAGTGCGAAACGCGAAAGGTTACAAAGAATAAATTACTTGAAAAAATTATTATGTTACATAACAATGCAAGCATTCACGATTCTAACAAAAATATTGCCGAAAGTAATCAAATCAAAAAGGTTCAATTTTCAGATCACTTTACATTCCATCTAAAGGTCTTATAATTTGAACTTGACCACGTGAGAGTTAAACTCAAAATAAAAAATATGGCGAACTTCGGGGACTAATCGCCCGAAGTACAAAGCCGCAAGATGCCGGGTGTTCGTTTCTGCGATTATTGATCTTGAGCACCCCCCGAGAATAATAGTGACGTTAAAAATCTTAAAAATTGGCATTTTTTGCAAGACTTGATATTTATAATCATAAGTTTATATCATATTTTTTTGGACTTACCCCAAATATTACATTTATCACCAGTCCATCCCCAGGAGCAAACGCAGGTTTTATCTTCTTCTGACCATTCGGTGTGATTTTTACAGTCGCTCGGTCGCAAAATTGGCAAATCTGGCGCCTGTTGATTATTCGAGCAAGCCCCAATTAGCACCACCATCAATGCCCCAGAAACTATCTTCATTACGTCGACATTTTTTCTCTATTATTCGAAATCTCTTAGACAACTCTCGTCATGGCAGACTTTTGTAAAAATTTGTCTTATTTTTTCTGTTTTTGGGGTATTAAATGATGTGTGGGGGTGAGTGGCGGTGGTGATGGTTCGGAATTCGACGCAGTTAAACCCTCAGGCAATGATACCAACATATTGAGACATATACTACATTTAACTGTGAAGTAATTTCCAAAAAACGCTTGTCTGAAAGTTTATGTAAAAATGTTTTGTACCCAATAAAAATAGACCATTTCATTGGTTAACAGAATTTGTGAGACATTACGTGTCTAATTTTCTTAAAAATAATCTCAATGAAAACGACATGAGACGGTCTCATTTAGACCTAAAGTGATATTTGTTACTTATCAGCTTTCCACAGTAAATTACATCATTATGATGTCAAAATAGATTTTAGATTTTGATATCTCGTTGTTAAACTTCGTTTAGAATAGATTCTACATGTAAGTCAGGCTAGGAAAAGGGAACTATCCCCAGACTTTGTCCATCCCTCTTCCCTTCCCTCCCTCTAGCTGTCGTTCTCCTCTTCCCCTCCATCCCCTTGAAAATCGTTCCCTTCCCGGGGATGGACCGAAAAAGGGGAAGGCTTGCGTCTACTTGAATTTTTAAGAACTATTCAACTTCGCACCATGAATTTCGATAAAATTTAAGACCAAATGTCAGATTTTATTTTGGGATCAAAGGCAATTATTTTAAAATAGAATTCTTACTATATTAGATTTTTCGAAACGATTCCATAGAATTAAATTTAAGTTACCAAATATCTATGGGATATCTAATGTATTGAACAAAATATTAAAATCTGCCTCAAAAATGAAAAAGTAGCGTTTTTTGCTCACTTTTTTCCAATTTGGATAACTTGCTATTCGCCAATGAGAACGATCAATTTTGGCAAATACCTACGTCTTTTCCAGATTAAACCAATCAAAACGGTGGAATTCAGATTTATCCAAATTGGAAAAAAGGGAGCAAAAATCTTACATACTGTATATGATAATTTCGAATTTGAAAATAACTGAAATTTGCTACTTCAGTCCCGTGAAATCACAAGCAAGCACTTTTTAAGCCGAATAAGCTATATTTTAAATCGAAAACCAAACTGTAGTGTTGGAGTTAATTAAAATTTAATGCTGTTAATAAACGAAAGAAGCCTGGTTTTTATGATAGCACACAACTTCGGACAGTATTATAGTTAACTTTTTCCTACAAATAAATATACCACGTGCTATTTGAGTGAGTAACATTATGTTGCGTAGGCTACGATCGCGTCCACCCTAGTAACATATCTAAAAAATTGTTTTAAAAATATTCGAAGCTTATCCGAAAAACTCCTCCCCCTTCATCTCCAGCCTCTCAATTATCTTCCCTTCCCTTCCCCTTGGCTTCTCTGAATTTCCGTTCCTTTCCCATACCGGGGAAGGGAAGAGAGGATGGTTCCCTTCCCCCTTTCTTCCCTTCCCTTTTCCTAGCTTGATGTAAGTTATATAAAAAAGTGGGCATAAATCATTGTGATTTTAATCCAAAATTGTTATGTCCTGGTTAATGTTGTAATAGAATTTACGACTCAAATTATTCGAGAGCAGACAAATTCTGTAAGCTGAACAATTTTTCACGCTCGCGGCTTCCCTCCGACCACTTCCTATTTGGAGGCGCGTGTGCAAGAAAATTTGGATTGTTCGCATAAAACTTTAATTAAATTAATAAAATTTTAATTTTCTCATATTTTTGTGCTAACGTTTTCGATTTTAATTATTGGAAAAATTATTGAGTAAAAAAAATTAGTAATAATTTTACGAAATGGCTAAACCTTCTAGAATTTGAAGACTAAGTTATTTTATTTTGCTCTTCGCGAAGATCAGTTATAAATAAAAAAGAAGTCAAACACCCACTATTCAAATAATGGAAGGTAATTTCATCATATCTTAAAAGTCGGTCGCCATAGAAAGTCCGACAGCAATCATTTTAACTGACAAGGTTGATAGTTAATTAATTTATTCTACAGGTAGTTTAGTCTATAAATGTAAGTGTTATGAATTCCGTGATACATTCGAGATACAAAAAGATTCAATCCTTTTAACCTCACACCCAGAAACGAGAACTTCGCCTCACACTCAAAAGCCTACTGTATCTGAAGGCACTACTTTGAGCGCTTATCACGGAAAAACTGGAAAATATATCAATTTACTTATTTTTTAATGATTGAGATCAAAGATAGGATTAAGTGAATGACACATAACATTTTCAAATTTCGAAGTCTGTGAACTCGATAACTGCGAGAGAAAAGAGAGGTTCACTCACCTTCTATTTCTTGAAAAACCATACATTTTTACAATGACATATAAGTAAGAAATTTACAAGTGAAACTCTAGCTATTTATAACTGATCTCAGATTTGAAATATGATATCTGGATCACTTACAAAACAATTATTCATATCGCCGCGCGTCAAAATATATGCAGCAAAATGTGAAAAATATTGCTAAACAGCTGAAAACTCAAAATCAGCACCACCTTATGTTCTACACTTGATCGATTTGTGTTTTTCGGCTTTATTTGGATTAAATTGCCGTTCAATTCTTACGGAAAATAATTTTTTGAAAAATATTTTTTTTTCATTATTTTGAGTTTCGTAAAAATCACTTGTGAAAAAATCTTCGTATAGAGACTGCAGAAAAAATAAAGTTATATCAAAAGAATCCTCAAATACTTTCCTAAAAACTGGCTTCCTCAGAGTTTTGATATTATGTATCGTTTTTACACAATTAATTTTTTAAGAAATTTTGGCGAAAATCCTAAAGAAAAGTAGGAAAAAATAACTTTCGAACAGCTAATCGTATAAAATTTTCAACAATATTTTTGAAAATGAAATTGCAAACTCTGACATATTTGAATTGTAGGTCTGTGACGATGTTATTTCTGCGCCGTTTTGGCTCCCGATTTATTGCCTTCAGATAGTCAAAGGGTGTGAGGGGGTTAAGTTAAAAGTTTTAAGCGTATGAATCATACCGTATGATGGTTCCTAATTTGACATATTCCAGATAAAAAATTAGCTAAACAAGGCTAGGGTGTTACAGCAAATGAGCCATTTGAGTTATGTGATAGTTATGAATAAACGCGAAAAGTACATTTGCGCAGAAAAATTTGGAAACCAAAAATTTTATTTCAAATTTCGAAAATTTTCGAAAAAAGCAAGGGTTCTCATTGGCAAAAAATCGACCTCACCAAAAAAAGAATTGTTGCTACTATTCCTTTCGTTTAAATCTTGCGATTCCAACGCTGATAACTTTATTTTTTTTTGAACCATTGTTTTAGAAAGATAATGGCCTTACAAATATTGAAAAATGCCATTTTTCAAGAAAATTACGTCATTTTCCATAAATAATTGCTAAATCGCGTTGCGGAAATTTTGTGACTATTACATAAAGATAGCTCTCGTCAAGGCGCACATATGAATGCCAAGAAACAAAAATAAAGTTTTGGCATCATGTTGATAAAGGCGTTACAAATATTGAAAAAATGCCATTCTTCCAGGAAATTACTTCATTTTGCCATTAATCAGCAATTAATCGCGTTGCGGAAATTTTTGGACTATTTATAAAGAAATCTCTCGTAAGGCGCACATATTATGCAAGATACAAAAATAAAATTTTGGCATCATGTCGATAAAGGCGTTACAAATATTGAAAAAATGCCAATTTTCAAGGGAATTACGTCATTTTGCCATAAATCAGCAATAAATCGCGTTGCAGAAATTTTTAAACTATACTATAAAAATAGCTCTCGTCAGGGCGCACATATCACTTGCCAAAATACTAAAAAACGTTTGGCATGACGATGATAAAGGCGTTACAAATATTTTAAAAAATGCCAATTTCCGAGGAAATTACGTAATTTTTTCATAAATCACCAATAAATCGCGTTGCGGAAATTTTGCAACTATTTTTATAACGAAAGCCCTCGTCAAGGTGCACATATGACATGCAAAGAATACAAAAAAGTTTTTGGCATGACGTCTATAATAAGATGAAGAATTTAGGAAATTTTTGGCATTTTTTTTAAATACGTTTTCCAATTTTTTCTTTTTAAAGAATTATTATTCGTTAATATGACAAAGATAATAAAGCATTTTTGCATATGTTTAGTGTTTTATGCTGAAAATTCTAAAATAAATCGACAAAACGATCATTTTTTTAAAAATGCCAAGCCTTTGAAGAAAATTACATAATTGAAAAACATAAATCACTCGATGGAAATGCTGCAACAAATGTGGAGCGCTTGGGCCAATCAATGAAATGGGCTCGCGGGCAACTTTAAAAATGTTCAAAATGGCCGTCATGCCAAAACTTTATTGTTTTTTGATTGTTTTATGAGGCCGTAAGAGATTCTCATTTGTATCGAAATGTCACGCGAAAATTCCGCAAAACCGTTTTTTCAATAATTTTTATGCCACCTATAAGCCCGCCTACTGTAAATGTTGATTTTTGGCTTAAAAACGTTTTTTTCGGGTTGAAATATTGAGTTTTGGAATTTGGTCCCTGACGGTATTAAATTCATAAAATCCCTCAATTAACCCATATTTCTGATCTTTAAAAAATTTCACGCTGATCGACAATTTGCTGTAACACCCTTAACAAGGCCCTTAAGATACCAATTGGGATACCCAATTTGTAGAACTAGCTTTGAACTTGCGAACACTTTTTGAACATTCTTCGTCGGAAAATCAAACTTCTCCTAGGTTAAATTCGCAACTTTGCTCAAATTTTTGCAAAAGCTAGTCTGAAACAAATAAAAACTTTTCATGAGCGTTTTTGTTAAATTTCTAGCTCAAACACAAAATATGATTTTTGCAAGGTCACGTAAAAAAATTTCTGAAAAAAATGTTCTTCAATTTTTTCGAAAGTAGGCGCAAAAGAAAGCCAGGGAACACTGAAGAGAAAGTTGGTTCACGTTGACCCGATATTTTCAAGTTTTAGTGGTCATTTTGAAAGAAACATTAATTTTTAACTAAATTTTGAAAAAATTCTTGAAAAACGCAAAAATTTCGAAAAAATTGTGCTCTTTTGTGCTTTAAAAACAAGAAAAATTGATTTGGTGCATTTAAAAACTGCAAAAAATGTAGGAACCACCATACCCCTGAATCATCAGATACTTTCCCAAAAGCTGGCTTGCTCAGAAATCTTGTATCGTATAAAACGGGGTCGTATAAATTATATCGTACTAATTATTAGACGATTTGGGACAGCCTAACGACCTGGGACAGCCTAAATAAACGATTTGTATTTACACTATTATTTTCTTACGAAATTTGGGCGAAAATCTTAGAAAAAGTAGGAAAAAATATCTTTTGAACGGCTCGCCGAATAAAATTTAGAATAATATTTTCTAAAATTAAATTGCGAACTCAAATTGAGTATTCATTATGACATATTTGAATTGAAAGTCTCGGAAAGTTTTATTTCTGCGCCGTTTGACGCTAGAAAATTTATTTGCCGATCAATTTTGCCTATTTATAATTTATGACGATGAAATGATCCGTTTTTTTAATTGAGATGCATTTATTAAATGACTTTTTGCAGCAAGAAAGTTTGAGGCAGGCTTGTAAAGGGATGCATCCCTAGCCGATTTTCCATCCCTATCCCCATTTTATCCCCAATTTGCATCCCCATCCCTATCTTTCCCATCCCTTTTACAAGGTTTGAGGCTTGATATTTTCTACTGTAATGTTAAAAGGAGATTCATTAGTTTAAATAGGTGTGCATCAAGCCTAAATTTTAAACTTGTCATTGTTTTAGGGAATTTATAAAAAGGTAGCAAGTGTAGTTTTAAAATTCTCACCTCAGATAAACTATTTAAATTTTTTACAACGTTTCGAATATATTTTTATTCATCATAATTTGGTATTATCTGAATGCCCGTTTGAATAATACCAAATTAGTTTTTGTGTCAACTTTACCTCAAATTTTGTTCTGCTTTTCATTAATACCTGAAGATGAATAAAAATATATTCGAAACGTTGTAAAAAATTCAATTTTTAAAATTGCAAAAAACTAGACCGACTAAAAATGTTAACAATTTTGTTTTCATGTATTTTTTTTGAACATATGGACAATTTGAAACAAACTCGGGGTATTTTTAACCCCAGACTTTGTAAGGA